>VYZU01079478.1:8229-29053 GCA_013401355.1 Ceyx cyanopectus
AAAAAAAACCCTCCCCAAAACCAATAAAACAACAAAAGTGAAAGAAATGAGTCGGGCTCCTGACATGAAATTGCAAGGAAGGAATATTTGTATTTCTTTAGTGGAAAGGTTAATAGATCTAAATGTAAAATAATCCTTTGTGATGGGAGGCTGTCCAGTGCTAAACCCACATCAATTCTGAATAAAAATATGATAATTAATGCATGTGCTTTCAGCAGCAGAACTACTAATAAGAATTATAAGCCTGTGCTGAAATCTTTTACTGTTGCAGAAATAATTGATTAATTCAAGGTGAAAAAGTTGCTTCTTTTAAGAATCCTGTATGGGAAGTATTCTATTCTTTCTTATAGAATAGCAAAACAGACTGGCCAGAAATAACTCCTTCTGAAACATTTGAAAATTATTCTTTATACTATTAATTATATAACTCTGTAAGCTTGGTCTTAGTGAAACAGATGTGTATCTGGAATAGTATTTTTTCTGTTTACTGTTATGTGGGAGGGAAAGTTTCATAAAGGAGCAGTGTATTTTTATACAGGAATTTCCTGCTGTTTTCTCATTAGCTAAGTAAATAAAAATACCTTAAAGTAATCATGGTTTTTTTCTAGTAAGAGCTGCTTCTGTCTTCTGTGATGAGTATTTGTTGAAATCACTGGTAGCATGGCTTGCAAGCTCAGTTCTTAGAATAGGTTGGAGATGGGGTACTTCTCCTCTCAGCTGTTGGCATCACCAGGGCAGAAGTAGGGATGAATTTTGATGGACTCGGGCAAGGCTAAAACAACTGTTTGTTTTTTTTTTTCTAGTAAATTGTTTTCACCCTTAGGCTGAACTTTTCATTTTCAGTATGTGTGGTCTCTGACAGATGGTGTTTTGCCCTTTTCTTGGCTATAGAAGAACAGTATGTTTATATTCCTGACTCTGCAAATGAAGTCTTCCAAACTTTCAGCATGCACAAGTCCTGATCCAGGGCATCATCTCTAACGAGCAGCTTGTATCTCATAATGCTCCCAGCTCTTGTGTAGGCACTGAAATGGATAGTGTTCTGAACACTGATACCATTTTAAAGGTCAGATCCCATAAAACATTATGATTCCTAGCCAATAATGTGCCTTCTGGAACTGATTATTTTAGTGTGGAGTTACCCTCTTCAATATCCCATCCTTTTGTCTGGTACTTGTCAGGTTCAGTGACCAGGAAGACTGGGAAGGATCTGTGTATGTTTTGCAAGAGGCTTTCTGTAACAGAGGCAGCAGTTGTTCCTCAGATGCTGTGGAGCCATATGGTCAGAAAAGTGTCTTTCCCCTTTCCTCATTGCTGGTGATCTAGCTGAGTGGAAGACAGAGATCTGGATGTATGTTGGCATAGGAGTGTGTGATGCTCAGGAATGATCAGGTCTTGTTCCTTGTTCATAGGCTATAGCCACAAGAGTGACATTTGGATCACCTTGCACCTCATGTGTGCAGCATATACCTAGCTGAATGGAAGGTAGCAGCCAATTTTGGCTCATCCCAAAATACTGGGAGCTGTTTCTATCGCATCAGTGTGGCAGGTCACTGTTAAATACCTACTGAAATCTCTCACAGCTGAGCCCACAACTGAGCCTCGCCCTCAGCTGCTGCTGAGTGGTCACTGGGAGTGGTTTCACTGGCTCTGTGATCAATAGCAGACCTGTGTCTCCTGCAGAGGCTGGTGCTGAGCAGATGTCACAAACTCTGTGAGGGTCCCCATGGCACACTGCAGCAGTTGCCCTCCCCCTGTTGCCCTCCCCAACACAGCCAGGTCCACAGCAGGCAGCCTTTTGCAGTGGTACCCAGGCTGNGCCCCCCAACCCTGGTACCCCTGGGTGTCCATGCAAGTGGGCAGGGGCCCACTGGTGCTGTCCGTGGTGCTGAGGCCTTGCTGGGCCCCATCCTGCTTTTTGTGGACCCTGAAAAATGAGGGTCTCCTGTTCTTCTTGTTATCCTCCTTTTTTTTTTGTTTCCCTCCCCAGTATAGTGATGAGAGTATATTCAATTGAAGTTGATTGTTGTAAGGCTGAAGTGCGTTTGTAATTTGCTGCATAATGGCAAAAAAAACCCTCCCCAAAACCAATAAAACAACAAAAGTGAAAGAAATGAGTCGGGCTCCTGACATGAAATTGCAAGGAAGGAATATTTGTATTTCTTTAGTGGAAAGGTTAATAGATCTAAATGTAAAATAATCCTTTGTGATGGGAGGCTGTCCAGTGCTAAACCCACATCAATTCTGAATAAAAATATGATAATTAATGCATGTGCTTTCAGCAGCAGAACTACTAATAAGAATTATAAGCCTGTGCTGAAATCTTTTACTGTTGCAGAAATAATTGATTAATTCAAGGTGAAAAAGTTGCTTCTTTTAAGAATCCTGTATGGGAAGTATTCTATTCTTTCTTATAGAATAGCAAAACAGACTGGCCAGAAATAACTCCTTCTGAAACATTTGAAAATTATTCTTTATACTATTAATTATATAACTCTGTAAGCTTGGTCTTAGTGAAACAGATGTGTATCTGGAATAGTATTTTTTCTGTTTACTGTTATGTGGGAGGGAAAGTTTCATAAAGGAGCAGTGTATTTTTATACAGGAATTTCCTGCTGTTTTCTCATTAGCTAAGTAAATAAAAATACCTTAAAGTAATCATGGTTTTTTTCTAGTAAGAGCTGCTTCTGTCTTCTGTGATGAGTATTTGTTGAAATCACTGGTAGCATGGCTTGCAAGCTCAGTTCTTAGAATAGGTTGGAGATGGGGTACTTCTCCTCTCAGCTGTTGGCATCACCAGGGCAGAAGTAGGGATGAATTTTGATGGACTCGGGCAAGGCTAAAACAACTGTTTGTTTTTTTTTTTCTAGTAAATTGTTTTCACCCTTAGGCTGAACTTTTCATTTTCAGTATGTGTGGTCTCTGACAGATGGTGTTTTGCCCTTTTCTTGGCTATAGAAGAACAGTATGTTTATATTCCTGACTCTGCAAATGAAGTCTTCCAAACTTTCAGCATGCACAAGTCCTGATCCAGGGCATCATCTCTAACGAGCAGCTTGTATCTCATAATGCTCCCAGCTCTTGTGTAGGCACTGAAATGGATAGTGTTCTGAACACTGATACCATTTTAAAGGTCAGATCCCATAAAACATTATGATTCCTAGCCAATAATGTGCCTTCTGGAACTGATTATTTTAGTGTGGAGTTACCCTCTTCAATATCCCATCCTTTTGTCTGGTACTTGTCAGGTTCAGTGACCAGGAAGACTGGGAAGGATCTGTGTATGTTTTGCAAGAGGCTTTCTGTAACAGAGGCAGCAGTTGTTCCTCAGATGCTGTGGAGCCATATGGTCAGAAAAGTGTCTTTCCCCTTTCCTCATTGCTGGTGATCTAGCTGAGTGGAAGACAGAGATCTGGATGTATGTTGGCATAGGAGTGTGTGATGCTCAGGAATGATCAGGTCTTGTTCCTTGTTCATAGGCTATAGCCACAAGAGTGACATTTGGATCACCTTGCACCTCATGTGTGCAGCATATACCTAGCTGAATGGAAGGTAGCAGCCAATTTTGGCTCATCCCAAAATACTGGGAGCTGTTTCTATCGCATCAGTGTGGCAGGTCACTGTTAAATACCTACTGAAATCTCTCACAGCTGAGCCCACAACTGAGCCTCGCCCTCAGCTGCTGCTGAGTGGTCACTGGGAGTGGTTTCACTGGCTCTGTGATCAATAGCAGACCTGTGTCTCCTGCAGAGGCTGGTGCTGAGCAGATGTCACAAACTCTGTGAGGGTCCCCATGGCACACTGCAGCAGTTGCCCTCCCCCTGTTGCCCTCCCCAACACAGCCAGGTCCACAGCAGGCAGCCTTTTGCAGTGGTACCCAGGCTGTGCTCACACTGGAAGGGATTTACTGTCTGCAGATCAGCCTGCCATTGTTTTCACTTCTTTGATTATTAATTTCCAAACCTCCAGTAGAAGCATGGGCACGAATCCACCAGCTCCCTTGATTGCAAAAAGTAATTAACTGATCGGATCTGTTTTGTTTTTATTGTCCCGTGGCTCGAAAGATAACGACGTGAGATGTGGAGGATGTTCCTGCTGCAGAGAGTATTGCTGCAAATCCTGCAAAGCATAACTAATGATCTGTGGAGTGCCATCTGACATGCAGTGAGCAGGCTGCCTGCTCTGGCTGCCCCCACACAACGTGTGCATACATATGTACTCACATTCTGTATTTTATGATGTGAGCACGACCAGTCTTTGGGTAGTGTTGTAGTAACTTCTCATTGTTCTTCCCAGCAGCAGTAAATTTGCCATTCTCATCTGTGGCAGGAAGCATGTTTCTCTTCTGAATCAATTTAGAGGCCCCAGAAAAGGATGGCTTGCAGGTCACAATGCTGCAATCTGTCACCAAAAAAAAATTAAAAAATAANATAAAACAACAAAAGTGAAAGAAATGAGTCGGGCTCCTGACATGAAATTGCAAGGAAGGAATATTTGTATTTCTTTAGTGGAAAGGTTAATAGATCTAAATGTAAAATAATCCTTTGTGATGGGAGGCTGTCCAGTGCTAAACCCACATCAATTCTGAATAAAAATATGATAATTAATGCATGTGCTTTCAGCAGCAGAACTACTAATAAGAATTATAAGCCTGTGCTGAAATCTTTTACTGTTGCAGAAATAATTGATTAATTCAAGGTGAAAAAGTTGCTTCTTTTAAGAATCCTGTATGGGAAGTATTCTATTCTTTCTTATAGAATAGCAAAACAGACTGGCCAGAAATAACTCCTTCTGAAACATTTGAAAATTATTCTTTATACTATTAATTATATAACTCTGTAAGCTTGGTCTTAGTGAAACAGATGTGTATCTGGAATAGTATTTTTTCTGTTTACTGTTATGTGGGAGGGAAAGTTTCATAAAGGAGCAGTGTATTTTTATACAGGAATTTCCTGCTGTTTTCTCATTAGCTAAGTAAATAAAAATACCTTAAAGTAATCATGGTTTTTTTCTAGTAAGAGCTGCTTCTGTCTTCTGTGATGAGTATTTGTTGAAATCACTGGTAGCATGGCTTGCAAGCTCAGTTCTTAGAATAGGTTGGAGATGGGGTACTTCTCCTCTCAGCTGTTGGCATCACCAGGGCAGAAGTAGGGATGAATTTTGATGGACTCGGGCAAGGCTAAAACAACTGTTTGTTTTTTTTTTTCTAGTAAATTGTTTTCACCCTTAGGCTGAACTTTTCATTTTCAGTATGTGTGGTCTCTGACAGATGGTGTTTTGCCCTTTTCTTGGCTATAGAAGAACAGTATGTTTATATTCCTGACTCTGCAAATGAAGTCTTCCAAACTTTCAGCATGCACAAGTCCTGATCCAGGGCATCATCTCTAACGAGCAGCTTGTATCTCATAATGCTCCCAGCTCTTGTGTAGGCACTGAAATGGATAGTGTTCTGAACACTGATACCATTTTAAAGGTCAGATCCCATAAAACATTATGATTCCTAGCCAATAATGTGCCTTCTGGAACTGATTATTTTAGTGTGGAGTTACCCTCTTCAATATCCCATCCTTTTGTCTGGTACTTGTCAGGTTCAGTGACCAGGAAGACTGGGAAGGATCTGTGTATGTTTTGCAAGAGGCTTTCTGTAACAGAGGCAGCAGTTGTTCCTCAGATGCTGTGGAGCCATATGGTCAGAAAAGTGTCTTTCCCCTTTCCTCATTGCTGGTGATCTAGCTGAGTGGAAGACAGAGATCTGGATGTATGTTGGCATAGGAGTGTGTGATGCTCAGGAATGATCAGGTCTTGTTCCTTGTTCATAGGCTATAGCCACAAGAGTGACATTTGGATCACCTTGCACCTCATGTGTGCAGCATATACCTAGCTGAATGGAAGGTAGCAGCCAATTTTGGCTCATCCCAAAATACTGGGAGCTGTTTCTATCGCATCAGTGTGGCAGGTCACTGTTAAATACCTACTGAAATCTCTCACAGCTGAGCCCACAACTGAGCCTCGCCCTCAGCTGCTGCTGAGTGGTCACTGGGAGTGGTTTCACTGGCTCTGTGATCAATAGCAGACCTGTGTCTCCTGCAGAGGCTGGTGCTGAGCAGATGTCACAAACTCTGTGAGGGTCCCCATGGCACACTGCAGCAGTTGCCCTCCCCCTGTTGCCCTCCCCAACACAGCCAGGTCCACAGCAGGCAGCCTTTTGCAGTGGTACCCAGGCTGTGCTCACACTGGAAGGGATTTACTGTCTGCAGATCAGCCTGCCATTGTTTTCACTTCTTTGATTATTAATTTCCAAACCTCCAGTAGAAGCATGGGCACGAATCCACCAGCTCCCTTGATTGCAAAAAGTAATTAACTGATCGGATCTGTTTTGTTTTTATTGTCCCGTGGCTCGAAAGATAACGACGTGAGATGTGGAGGATGTTCCTGCTGCAGAGAGTATTGCTGCAAATCCTGCAAAGCATAACTAATGATCTGTGGAGTGCCATCTGACATGCAGTGAGCAGGCTGCCTGCTCTGGCTGCCCCCACACAACGTGTGCATACATATGTACTCACATTCTGTATTTTATGATGTGAGCACGACCAGTCTTTGGGTAGTGTTGTAGTAACTTCTCATTGTTCTTCCCAGCAGCAGTAAATTTGCCATTCTCATCTGTGGCAGGAAGCATGTTTCTCTTCTGAATCAATTTAGAGGCCCCAGAAAAGGATGGCTTGCAGGTCACAATGCTGCAATCTGTCACCAAAAAAAAATTAAAAAATAAAATGGCTATATGACAGGTGCTGATTTATTTAAAAACAACAAAAAAACCCACCCAAGTCTTGTGTTTTTTTCTCTTTCCAAATATGCAATCTCAAGGAATGTATTCAAGCATCTGGGTAATTCACGTACCATTAGTCTCTTAAGATTACATATGCACAACCAATTAGACCTGCATTATTTATTTTAAAAAATGAGTGTACTGTTGTATTTTTATCTTCTGACTCTGCCAAATTGTTGAAGGACACAGAAGGAGGAATTTTATAAACAAAATGTGCAGAGTCCTTCTCCTAGAAAAGTCAAAAGCAGCAGCAGGGCCCTACCTAAGCTTTGTTTAAAAATCATAAACACACTTTTTATACTAGTAGTGAATGGCTTTTTTTTAAGACATGAACAAATGCTTGTTGGAAACTCTGAGATACAGCCTGTCTTCCTTAGGAGCTGTAGAGAGGGCACCAACCCTGATGTGTGAGGTCCTTTTTTTATTGCAGCAGTAGACACAAATCTTCCCCTTTGTGTCTGCTTTGTGGACTGCAGTGAGCTGCTGCCAGCCGTGGTTTCTTGAGGGTTTAATAGCCTCAAACAACCCCAAGGGCATCATCCTCCAAGGCTCTGTGAGGGTAAGAGCTTGATGCTGATGCTGTACATCCCCTCTCATGCTTGTGTGGCTCTCCACCAGTTTAAAAAGGGTCTCAGAAGAATAATTTGGATAATGGCAGTGACATTCTTGTCTTATTTTTAGCAGTGGATTCCTGCAAGGTCTGCTCATCAGCAGCAGAGACAGTGGTTAGTAGCCACCTGCTTTACATAGCCGTTTGCTGGGGTAAAGTTGCCATGGAGATCAGTGGGAGTTTGAACCAAGCAGGGACCACAGAGGTTCACCCTGGGTGTGTCAGTCTGTTTGAGGTGTTGTGTGTGTGGGATTCGGGGGGGTGTGTGGGATGTGGGGGTGTGTGTGGGATTGGGGTGGGTGTATGGGATTGGGGTGGGTGTGTGGGATTTGGGTATGCTGCTCACCTCTGCCTGATGCCTGGGTCAGAGAGCTGAGCAACTGCCAGGTGGCATTCGTAGCATTTTGGTACTAAAAAAAGGCAGAGTCCGATTGGTATGTGGTGTTCCTGTGCCCACATAAAACCAAAGTCTGGGCACTGAAGGATTTTTAGTACAGGTGTCTAAATCCTGTGAGCTAGAAGGAGCTATTACTTACAAAACTTACCCAGGCTGGAGCTTTTCTTGTGACAGCAGCAAGCATATTGGCTGCCTGAAACAGGGAATTCTTAAGAGGCAGGAACAGAAATCTTACAACCTGGGATATGTGGGAAGGAGGAATCTTTCCGACTCGTTTTAGAACTTGTAAAGAGGATTAAGGTACAGGGAGGAGGGTGAGCAGAATGAATACTGAATATAAATGTCTCTTTTACACTTGTAAAGGGCTCCACGTGCTCAGAAACATTGCTGGGAAAACAGCAATTAAAATGCTGGAGACTGAAAAGGGTTTAAGGCTGTGGAGGTGAGTGGTGACTCACACTGGTTGAGAAGCAGGAAGGAAAAACATTTAACAGCCTACACCCTAAGCTGGCCTCTGAAATGAGGCTTCCCCAAGGGGTCAACCTGTAGGCACTGGGATTTTAGCCAGGGCCAGCTGATCTGCAGCCTTCAGAGGTGAAGAGCCAAAGTATTTTTCACTGGGTTGGCACCAGACCCACTGGGTTTGCAGTGGTGTGTGTGGTACAAAGAGTGGCACATAGAGAAACTTAACATATTGCTGATGTTAAAGAGGAAACAGATGGAAAGATTTGGAAAGAGGGGTTAAAAAGTTGGTAGCTTTGAAGGGGGGGAGGAAGGAGGAATAGGGTAAATGTGGAGATGGCTCTTTGAATGCAACTTGGCTTCAGCAGCAGCTTCAGAGCCCTCCTGCATATATTGCCTAGATCACAGCTCTGAGAGAGGAATGAGGCTTCAGCTGTGTTTATCCAGTGGAAAAAGTGCCAGTCCTTGCAACAGAAGCTAAAGATTGTGCATTTTAAGACTGGTGTGAGGCTGTTGTATTAGTGGAAAGGCCTGATTGCATGCATCAAAAACATCTCCTCCTCCTCCCCCTGTCTCCTGTACAGCTCTTAATTTAATACATTGCAGTTTGTCTTCATGGGCTGTAATTGATCTGTCTGTGACTTAGCTCATCAGATGCTCTTTAAAGATCTTGCAGCCTTTCTTATTCATGAGGAGTGAGAGTCTGGGATCTGAAAACACTTTGTCTTTGTCTTAACTGGACTCATTTAGTATTCTGGGATTTGGGGAGGCTAATAAACTTATAAGAGCTATTTAGGTAAAGGTGAGCTGCCAAGTGAACATGAAGGATGATCCAAGCACAGCTGGTGTGCTCTCCAGCATTGAGTATCAGGCGTGGGCAGCAAAGGGAATTGCTGCTGATACCTCAGCAAGGTATTCCCCTCCTCTCTGGGGAGTGTGTCCCACAAACCCTGGCCACGTGTGATCGGATGATGGAGTTTGTGGTGGAGCTCCTGCAGTGGTGCCTGCCACGAAGCTGGCCTTGTGTGCTGCTGATGTCAGCAGGGTGGTTTTTGTGCCTTGTATTTAGACTCTGGGCTTGACGTCTGGTTTCTTTTTTAAGCACTGCTATTGTTCTGAGCTGCTGTCTGTGCTCCAGCAGTTCCAGTAATGCTGGGTGCTTCCCACGTTGCCTGCACACAGGTGCTGAGGAAAAAAAAGCTCTCACCAGCCTCGAGCAAGGCTGTGCTGGCAACCTGCAGAAGGGAACAATACCCCTGGGCTGCAGAAAGCAGGTTCCTTTCCCTGCTACTTTACACTTGAGAGATTTCCAAGCTGTAAGGAAGAGGAGGTGGCCTGGGTGGGTTCTCGTGCTGCAACTTTCTGAGCCTGGCTCCATGTGCCAGAGACTTCCAGAAAGATGAGTAATTCCCTGCAATTACAGAATTTACTGTGTGGTTGTACACCTAGTGTCAGCAAACTGGGTATGCCTTGGAGGCTTCTTAAGTGACTGTAACCTCGACTAGGCTCTGGAGTTCTCTGAGGTCTTTTAAGACAGCAGTTGTGCCAGGGAGGGCATGCAGCTGGATGCTGTGCCTGCATCAAAACACATTGACTTTGTTCATGAGTGGTGGGGAGCTGTGAGGCCCCACAGACAAAGCCCTGCATGAGGGATTGGAACCTTGGCAGGACACTCTGCCATTCACATCCACTGACTTCCCAGTTGTTGCATGCACTGGGATTGGAAATCATGAGGACTTGTTTAAGATTTCCCCATTGCTCAAAGTCAGAGTATTTATAAATACTCTCTACTTGTGTTTGTCATTGTACAATGTCTTATGTAAATATTAATTCCGTATTTTTCTTTCTTTGTAGTGTACAGAGGCCAAAAAGCACTGCTGGTACTTTGAAGGATTATATCCCACATATTATATGTAAGTAGTCATCAGGTTCCTCTTTGCCTTTTCAAGTGCTCAAGAGAGAATTAGATCCTGTAGGCTCTTAGAGTGTTGTTCTTTCACTAATTATACTTTCCCCATAACTTTCCTGAGAC
Source organism: Ceyx cyanopectus (assembly GCA_013401355.1). NCBI lineage: Eukaryota > Metazoa > Chordata > Aves > Coraciiformes > Alcedinidae > Ceyx > Ceyx cyanopectus. Next base: position 18,557 of record VYZU01079478.1, read on the forward strand.
TTTTTCTAACTTACAAACGAAGATGCAGTAAACTTTGCTTTTCCTCCATCCCAATGTCCCCATGTCTTATTTAAAGTGTACAGTCTCCTTTTGTCACCCAATCCAGGCGACCTTTTCAATTGAAAACCAACCACAAGATCTAAACCAGCTCTTATTTCAGAACACTGAAAGGAAATGTAAGTAGAGCCATGTGAGGACAGTTCTCCCTTTGTTTTGGACAAGGGCACATAATCAGACAGAATACCAAGAGTGCTTTGAAAGTAAGTTAGTCTCTGTGCTAATACTGTTTAGGGAGCTGGGATGGTTTGTTACCTGTGGCATAACTGTCCTTCTGATGAGTGGCATCTACATTCACATCAGGGTTGGGTGTGAACTAAACGTCAGTGACCTGTAGGGGACTGAGGAGCTCCATGAATTGCAGTTTTCAGTTATAAATCACCCACAGCCACAGCAAAAAGGCAGAGGAAATGTGTGGGTGGGAGGCATCTTCCCTGTGGATTTGGGGGCAGAAAAGAGACTAAACCCACTGAACTTAGTCCCTGGGTTGTATAACTTTATAATTGCAAATGCTGTAAACACAAGACTTAAAACAATGAAATAAAGTGGAGTGGAGGAGTAAGTAGCAGCATTAGGTCATCTGTTCCCTGAGCAAGCTCTTCCTTACTAAAGGATTGGAAATTACTCTAATCCTTATGCTACCCAAGAACTTCCCTCCCTTTTCTTCTCCACCTCCATTTCATCTGCCAGAATCAGGAGAGAAATGCTGGAGACAAAAAGCAGTCAGGAAGCCAGGCCAGAAACAAAGCTCACTGGAAGAATGAAACACTCTATGGTTTCATCATCTGCAATGCTGAATATTAACTGCTTAGGAAGTGTTTGTGCCCAGAACTCACTGTCTTTTTTTCAGGTGACTGAAATGCTGAGAATTACTCATCAATGGTTTGCCTGAACAGATGGGTGAATTTAAATAATGTTCATTTTCTTTGCATGCTAATAACAACAGGACTTTGATTCCACCTACATTTTACTTTGTTTTGCTGCAATATGAGAAAGAAGCTGGGATGTTAGGAAGAGATGAAAATCCCACTGTACCTTGACATTCAGGAGTGTGTTATTCATCATTCCCTCTGTCTTCTGCTTGCTCTTGCAGCCAGTGTTTTGTCTCCCTTGGTGATACAAAGGGGTAGCTACCTGGATATGGAATATGTTTCCTCAGGCTCTTTGTGCCACAGGTAAATACATACCAAGTCCTGCAAAACCCTTTGTACCCAAAGGGGAGGCTCACTATCTGCAGTAGACCCAGTGCAAGCAAGGTTGCTTTCTGATTGGTTTCCTTTGGTAACTAGTGTGCTGTTTTCTTTGTGTGCTGAAATGGAGTAGCTTGTAGAAAAGCAGCAAGTTTACTTCCCAGTCTGTCAAAGAGGTTAACTGGAGTTGCACACAGCTTTGGATGGTAGCTGGAAGAAAGTTGTGAGACAGGCTGCAGTGTTGGTGGGTCTGGGAGATTTTCTGATGTGGAGGGAAAACTGTTGTATATTGACTTTCAGGTCAATGAGGAGACTGTTACTAGTAGTTTACTAGTAGTTGTGTGTGCTTGTGGTAGTTCCTGCTGCACCTTGTTATCCCAGTCATTCCAGAAACTCCTTGTGATTGCCAGGCTTCTGGACAGTGTGTAATGGATAAGGGAAGAGGAAGGGGTGGGCTGTGTGTGCTCAGTGATTGTTGTGATGGTGATCAGGGTGATCAGTGTCACCTTAATGCTGTTGTTGGTTTTGCAATTAGGAGGTTCAGTGGGGAGGAAGAATCACTAAGGAGGAGACAGTCAAGGATTTGGGATTGGTAAAGCTCAGAGTAGACACTGTGTGGCAAGTGAGACATGCAGAAGGGAGGAGATAGAAGATATTTGAGTGCATAGGAGGTTTGAAGGGGGTGTGCATCAGAACAACAGGATGGTCACTGATATTTGTGGTGCTTGGGGTGTCCTACTTTTTACTTCTGCAATTTGAATTTCTGTTATCTACGATACCTACCTGCTTCTTGCCTGGGCTGTCTTTTCACACCTGTATGGTGGAGAAGAGGCACAACACCAATCTCAGTCTCTTAAGGTGAAGTAGAATTGCTTTGGCACTTGTTTGACCCTTCAGTGAGTTAATTCAATTTACTAATCCTACAGAAAATTGTTCATTTTACCACATCCGAGTCAGCGTTGAATCAGCTTGGTGGAGTTTTTGGCAAACACTGGTGAAATGAGAGGGAATATTCCACATTTTGTGGGGGAGGAGGCATGAATAGGATCTTCTCTATTAACATATGGTTAGATGTTAAATCATCTAAAGGCATAATATGTAACTTTATCCTGAGAGTGCCTTCTCTGTGCAAATCTAGATCTGGGATGTGATGTAGGAAATGGGGTTTGGTTTTATCTTACAGTTTCTGGAGCAAGAGTTCACAAGAAACAGATCTGTTTAGTCAAATGAGCTTGCAATAAATCTATTCCTTTCCATCACTGGTTTTCTGACAGATGTTTGGTTTTTTTTTTTCTACCCAGTTAACATATATAGTGTGTTCTTTGAAACTATCTTTGGAGACTTATGAAACCCAGCAATGCAATCCTTTTTTAATGAATTCCCTGTGATTTCAGTCCCATGTTGGCAATATTTCACATCTGTCTTGGAGACACTTTGTATTCTAGTGAAAAGGTTGCCTTGTCAGCTCAGAAATACCAAGTTGTGTGTATTCATCTATCTAGTGAGGCATGCTCAGAGCAAGGCAATGCTGGACTGGCACGTCCATATGCCTTATCTCTTCTGGGTAGACAGATGCTCCTAGAAGGAGCCTGCTTCTCTTTAAATTGCACAGGGTAACAGCAATCCAAGGTGGACTCTCACATAAAATGGTTGTTTGCTCCTATTGGAAGTTGAAAGGCAAGATAGCCAAGTTAATCTTTCCTGTAAAGGTTCTACTTCAGCCATCCAAAGACAGAGATAAGACTCTGCCTGCTAGGCAAAAGGAACATGGGATAAGAAATCAACGTGCCAAACAAAATAAGTGTACTGGAAATTCAGCTAGATTGGGTGGTCAAACTTGCAGTGATGTGACTGTTATTCCAGAACCCAAGTTTTTTTTTTTTAGTTTTCTATTCAATCTGTCTTCCATTATAATTATTAAAAAAAAAAGCTATTAGATATGTAGCTTTAAAGCTTTCTTAAAACTTCTTGGTTATGATTTCTGTACTAATAGCTAGGGTAAGATGTGGAGGTCTGTTACAAACCTAACAATACATTTATCTGTCCAAATAGTTGGTTTAGTGCCTTTTAAAATGATTTTTTCCAGTGGACATAACTGTTCTAGCCTTCATAGATAAGCAGTAAGCTTTAGTTTTAATTCAAGCATGTTTCTTCCCTTAAGGCTAGACTGAGGAATTGAAAATTTTTCAAACTTTTCTACATCTTCTGTGTGAATAATATAATATACAGCTTTTTTTTCAAACCAGAAGTGATCTTGGAAAGCTTGAGATATACATTGGTCTTCTGCAGTTGATACAGAGATGTTCCAAGGCTCTTAATTTACTCCACTAATCAAAGCACCCATTTCTCTATATCCTATTTGCCAGAGTCTCAAGATTCTTTCAGTTAACTACTTTTCTCTTGCTTCAGCAAAATATTTATTTATGTGGCCTGGAAAAATAAGTAAACAAATATAAAGCAAAGAAAGGAATTAGTCATTGGAGTCTACTTCTTATCTTTTGAAAAGCAGAGANACCTACCTGCTTCTTGCCTGGGCTGTCTTTTCACACCTGTATGGTGGAGAAGAGGCACAACACCAATCTCAGTCTCTTAAGGTGAAGTAGAATTGCTTTGGCACTTGTTTGACCCTTCAGTGAGTTAATTCAATTTACTAATCCTACAGAAAATTGTTCATTTTACCACATCCGAGTCAGCGTTGAATCAGCTTGGTGGAGTTTTTGGCAAACACTGGTGAAATGAGAGGGAATATTCCACATTTTGTGGGGGAGGAGGCATGAATAGGATCTTCTCTATTAACATATGGTTAGATGTTAAATCATCTAAAGGCATAATATGTAACTTTATCCTGAGAGTGCCTTCTCTGTGCAAATCTAGATCTGGGATGTGATGTAGGAAATGGGGTTTGGTTTTATCTTACAGTTTCTGGAGCAAGAGTTCACAAGAAACAGATCTGTTTAGTCAAATGAGCTTGCAATAAATCTATTCCTTTCCATCACTGGTTTTCTGACAGATGTTTGGTTTTTTTTTTTCTACCCAGTTAACATATATAGTGTGTTCTTTGAAACTATCTTTGGAGACTTATGAAACCCAGCAATGCAATCCTTTTTTAATGAATTCCCTGTGATTTCAGTCCCATGTTGGCAATATTTCACATCTGTCTTGGAGACACTTTGTATTCTAGTGAAAAGGTTGCCTTGTCAGCTCAGAAATACCAAGTTGTGTGTATTCATCTATCTAGTGAGGCATGCTCAGAGCAAGGCAATGCTGGACTGGCACGTCCATATGCCTTATCTCTTCTGGGTAGACAGATGCTCCTAGAAGGAGCCTGCTTCTCTTTAAATTGCACAGGGTAACAGCAATCCAAGGTGGACTCTCACATAAAATGGTTGTTTGCTCCTATTGGAAGTTGAAAGGCAAGATAGCCAAGTTAATCTTTCCTGTAAAGGTTCTACTTCAGCCATCCAAAGACAGAGATAAGACTCTGCCTGCTAGGCAAAAGGAACATGGGATAAGAAATCAACGTGCCAAACAAAATAAGTGTACTGGAAATTCAGCTAGATTGGGTGGTCAAACTTGCAGTGATGTGACTGTTATTCCAGAACCCAAGTTTTTTTTTTTTAGTTTTCTATTCAATCTGTCTTCCATTATAATTATTAAAAAAAAAAGCTATTAGATATGTAGCTTTAAAGCTTTCTTAAAACTTCTTGGTTATGATTTCTGTACTAATAGCTAGGGTAAGATGTGGAGGTCTGTTACAAACCTAACAATACATTTATCTGTCCAAATAGTTGGTTTAGTGCCTTTTAAAATGATTTTTTCCAGTGGACATAACTGTTCTAGCCTTCATAGATAAGCAGTAAGCTTTAGTTTTAATTCAAGCATGTTTCTTCCCTTAAGGCTAGACTGAGGAATTGAAAATTTTTCAAACTTTTCTACATCTTCTGTGTGAATAATATAATATACAGCTTTTTTTTCAAACCAGAAGTGATCTTGGAAAGCTTGAGATATACATTGGTCTTCTGCAGTTGATACAGAGATGTTCCAAGGCTCTTAATTTACTCCACTAATCAAAGCACCCATTTCTCTATATCCTATTTGCCAGAGTCTCAAGATTCTTTCAGTTAACTACTTTTCTCTTGCTTCAGCAAAATATTTATTTATGTGGCCTGGAAAAATAAGTAAACAAATATAAAGCAAAGAAAGGAATTAGTCATTGGAGTCTACTTCTTATCTTTTGAAAAGCAGAGAGCCAAGTTATCCCTGACTTTGCTTAAAGAATTAGATAATATATCTCCTTATGTGGATGCACAGAAAGCAATTAAAAATTAAAGCTGCCTCACCAGACTTGACTTTGATCCTCTACAAGGATCTTCATCCTACTCTCACTTCAATAAGCCAGCTCAGTCTTATTCTGGATGTACCTGAAGTGCTGATGGTTGGCAGAAGAGGTGGTCAAGATCCTTTTCTTACAAGGCAGTAATGTGAATAATGACATAGTGAATGCATTAGGTTGTGAAACTACCACTCTGTATGCAGATGCCAGGGGCACTTAAAATATTCCAGCTGTTTTTTCCACTTCTGAGCTGGAAATGAGTAGTGAGCTGCCTTACATTTTGCTGATGAGCAATAGTTTGGTTAGGATTATTGTGGTTGTCCCCCTCATTGCATGGTGAAGCATGTTCTATAGTACTGAGTGCCCAATCTCATAGGTCTTTGCTGTTTATTTTTCCTCCTGTTGTTAGCTACCATCACATCAGAGCTTTTAATAAGGTGATAAATTCCAGATGCTAGAGCTCACATGTTTCTAATCTTCTCCTTTCCAGGCTCCGCGGCATGTTTATAAAGCAGCACAAATAAATGCTTCTGATGATGAGTGGTGAGCATAAAATCCACAGCAGCAGAAATGCCATGGCTGATGTCAGTGGNAACAGATCTGTTTAGTCAAATGAGCTTGCAATAAATCTATTCCTTTCCATCACTGGTTTTCTGACAGATGTTTGGTTTTTTTTTTTCTACCCAGTTAACATATATAGTGTGTTCTTTGAAACTATCTTTGGAGACTTATGAAACCCAGCAATGCAATCCTTTTTTAATGAATTCCCTGTGATTTCAGTCCCATGTTGGCAATATTTCACATCTGTCTTGGAGACACTTTGTATTCTAGTGAAAAGGTTGCCTTGTCAGCTCAGAAATACCAAGTTGTGTGTATTCATCTATCTAGTGAGGCATGCTCAGAGCAAGGCAATGCTGGACTGGCACGTCCATATGCCTTATCTCTTCTGGGTAGACAGATGCTCCTAGAAGGAGCCTGCTTCTCTTTAAATTGCACAGGGTAACAGCAATCCAAGGTGGACTCTCACATAAAATGGTTGTTTGCTCCTATTGGAAGTTGAAAGGCAAGATAGCCAAGTTAATCTTTCCTGTAAAGGTTCTACTTCAGCCATCCAAAGACAGAGATAAGACTCTGCCTGCTAGGCAAAAGGAACATGGGATAAGAAATCAACGTGCCAAACAAAATAAGTGTACTGGAAATTCAGCTAGATTGGGTGGTCAAACTTGCAGTGATGTGACTGTTATTCCAGAACCCAAGTTTTTTTTTTTTAGTTTTCTATTCAATCTGTCTTCCATTATAATTATTAAAAAAAAAAGCTATTAGATATGTAGCTTTAAAGCTTTCTTAAAACTTCTTGGTTATGATTTCTGTACTAATAGCTAGGGTAAGATGTGGAGGTCTGTTACAAACCTAACAATACATTTATCTGTCCAAATAGTTGGTTTAGTGCCTTTTAAAATGATTTTTTCCAGTGGACATAACTGTTCTAGCCTTCATAGATAAGCAGTAAGCTTTAGTTTTAATTCAAGCATGTTTCTTCCCTTAAGGCTAGACTGAGGAATTGAAAATTTTTCAAACTTTTCTACATCTTCTGTGTGAATAATATAATATACAGCTTTTTTTTCAAACCAGAAGTGATCTTGGAAAGCTTGAGATATACATTGGTCTTCTGCAGTTGATACAGAGATGTTCCAAGGCTCTTAATTTACTCCACTAATCAAAGCACCCATTTCTCTATATCCTATTTGCCAGAGTCTCAAGATTCTTTCAGTTAACTACTTTTCTCTTGCTTCAGCAAAATATTTATTTATGTGGCCTGGAAAAATAAGTAAACAAATATAAAGCAAAGAAAGGAATTAGTCATTGGAGTCTACTTCTTATCTTTTGAAAAGCAGAGAGCCAAGTTATCCCTGACTTTGCTTAAAGAATTAGATAATATATCTCCTTATGTGGATGCACAGAAAGCAATTAAAAATTAAAGCTGCCTCACCAGACTTGACTTTGATCCTCTACAAGGATCTTCATCCTACTCTCACTTCAATAAGCCAGCTCAGTCTTATTCTGGATGTACCTGAAGTGCTGATGGTTGGCAGAAGAGGTGGTCAAGATCCTTTTCTTACAAGGCAGTAATGTGAATAATGACATAGTGAATGCATTAGGTTGTGAAACTACCACTCTGTATGCAGATGCCAGGGGCACTTAAAATATTCCAGCTGTTTTTTCCACTTCTGAGCTGGAAATGAGTAGTGAGCTGCCTTACATTTTGCTGATGAGCAATAGTTTGGTTAGGATTATTGTGGTTGTCCCCCTCATTGCATGGTGAAGCATGTTCTATAGTACTGAGTGCCCAATCTCATAGGTCTTTGCTGTTTATTTTTCCTCCTGTTGTTAGCTACCATCACATCAGAGCTTTTAATAAGGTGATAAATTCCAGATGCTAGAGCTCACATGTTTCTAATCTTCTCCTTTCCAGGCTCCGCGGCATGTTTATAAAGCAGCACAAATAAATGCTTCTGATGATGAGTGGTGAGCATAAAATCCACAGCAGCAGAAATGCCATGGCTGATGTCAGTGGGTCAGTGAAGTGCTCACCCACAGAGAGCAGGGCTGGCTGACTCACAGGGAGAAAAGAGATTTGATGCTTTCTAGTGCTGACATTATTTCATCACATCCTGTTGGATTCTTGTGTATTGAATTTTGCAATACTGTGAGACTCTTAAGAGAAGGAGTGAGGAAAAGGGAGTAACTCTGATTACTGAATTTGAGAATAACTCAGGTGGGAAGGGTTCTCAGGAGACCTCCAGTCCAGCCTGTTGTTCACAGCAGGGTCAGCCATGAGGTCAGACTCATGTTCAGGGCTTTAACCAGTTAAGTCTTGGGAGAACTTCAAGGAAGAAGCTGGCACAGGCTCTCCAGGCAGTGTGCTCAGCTGCCTGGCTGTTCTCATGGAGGAAAAGGTTTTTTTTCCACATTCCAAATCAGAACCCTTTTTTTTTTTGTTTCAACTTGCATCCATGGTTTGTGCTCTTCCCACCCTACACCACTGCAAAAATCCTGGCTCCTCCTGGGTACTGAGCAGGCTGCTTTTGGGTCCCTCTGAAGCCATTTCTTCCCTGGGTTGAACAAGCCCAAGTCCCTCAACCTCTTCTCACAGGGCACGTGCCCCAGTCCCTGATTATCAGCTTTATTGAGCTCACTTCAGTTCATTAAACTCATTCTCTTTCCTGGGGATGCCAAATCACATCTCCAAACTTGATGAGAGAACTCTTACTAATTCCAGCAGCATGCTTGTCAACAGCACAGGTCCAGACCACTGGTAATTTCATACTTTGTAGGGAGTGTGTAAACCATTGACCACTAATGATCAATTAGTTGGACCCACCTTCCAACCAGTTTGGTTTTTTTTTTTGCCTGTCTAGCTGTCCACCTGTCCAGACTGTGATGTCTGAACTTGAATACAAGAATATTGTGGGAGACAGTGTGAAAAACCTTCCTGGAGTTGAGGTCAATGGCATCTTGTAACCTCTGCAAATAATCATCCAAAGCAGGACCTGAATTCATGTCAAAAGCACATGCAGATGGAAGTGCTGGTTTTTCAGACTACTGTGTTTCTGCCATAGAAAGTAGTTTACTGCATGCAGCAGGGAGCTGCTTATGTACACATTTATGTTGATTAAATCTGTTTAATTTTTAATTAGTATAAGAACATTAATGTAAACGTAAAAAAAAAGAATGTTTGATAATACTCTTTGTGTTTAAAACATGTCCTTCATGGGAGCAGTCTCTATAATCACTATAACAGTGATTATATTCTGTTAGTGATTTTTTGTGGCTCTTGAAATCAATTTCTTGTGCATTTTCACACACTTTTCTGCCTCTACAGATTAAATTTGGTTGCACTTATCACATAGCCACATTTATCTGGGTTTTGAATGTAAATTGTTGGAGTGCTTGGAGGTCAGTCTATTGTAATAATCCTGTGCATTATCAAGAACCTGCAAAATGTGCCAGGTGAAAATAAAAAAGTGTTTTTCTTTTGCTGGTATTCAGATAGCTTAAAAAGCACTTCTTGCATCAACGTGCATACAAAAGGCTGGGAAAACCCCCCCAGTCTAGACACAGGGCATATGTTGCATGATGGGAGCTACTTTTCTGTGCTCCACATCCTGTTATGTTTACTGCTTTTAATTATGTTGACTTGCCTGATGATGCACTTCTCTTTCCTATTGCAATTACAGCTGCATGAAGAGTCAGCAGGTGTGTGCTTTAGGGCCATAATCTAGCTGCTGATTTATTCTTCCCTTGGATTGGAAGCCAGCACAGAGGGAAGAAGGGTGGCAGTGTGCTTGCTGGTTTTGTGCACTGAATGGCTGGCACAGTACAGAAACAGAGACCTGGATTTGGACCAGGGCCACCAGTTCAGTAGAGAGTGGCCACAGGATGGGCTGGTTTGCATATGCAGTTCAACACAGGAACAGTGCACAGTTTGTGTGGTGAAAGAACAGTAATTAGCAGCACATCTGTATATAAAGGCAACAATGACCCACCACACTGCTCAGTCCTGTGTGGCCTTGAGAGTACAAAACACCACAACTGGTTTCAATACCACCTTAAGAAGTGGTTTATCCCCTGCTTCAAATAAGGGACTAGATTCCCCTGGTATTGATGGATCTGAGGTTGTAGTCTTGACTGCTGTAATCACCCATCCATGCACCTAGACACCTTGCTGCTCACTGGAATTTGCTTCAATGGATCAGCTGGCTGATGCACAGCCTGGGGAGAATTAGCCTACCAAATTAACAACCACTCAACTTGCTGGGAGTGAGTCCTGAGGAGGTGAGAAGGATTTAATATCTCAGCCTTCACAGGCAATCAAGCAGGTGACCCACCTAATTTGAGATTAGAAGCTCTGAACAG
>VYZU01079479.1:0-13271 GCA_013401355.1 Ceyx cyanopectus
CTACATACAATGCACAAGTCAACAGTTATGCTTGCCAAACATCTACTACAGGTTTGGACTTCATTCAACTGTAAAGTGAAGTGACTAAATAGATTTCAGATGTCTAATTTCAATGCTTTCTATAATAATAGCGAGAGGCTGTTGTGTAGCTCTCAATGAACCACTGTACACAACTGCCCATCCCATTTACAGCTGTAAATCCTGTTGAACTCATGCCAACTGGCAACAAAGAAGCTGTTGTCAGGATGTTAAAGTGTTCCTTTCATACAACCTCACTATATCAACTCTTCCTAAACTTGGTTCAGTGGGAGAGTTATCACACTTATCCTTTAATCCAACTTGAGCTCATCATGCTTAGGCACCCACAACTACAAAAGGTGTGTTCATCCAATTTTTAGTTTCATAGCTTAGTTTTCATGCTGAAGATAACCCTCAATATACACAGAAGTATTTAAAAATCTGATGTGAGTACACAGCCTTATTCTACTTTCAAATTATTTTTCAGCACAGAATTCCCCCTTTTTATTTAGATTCCATAAGATGCTGAGTAAGTCAGAGGTTGACCCCAATCCAGAAGAGGTCTTGCCACCTTGTTTTTGAGCAATAAACTGGGGAAATAATAAGCTATCAGACAAGCTCCTCAAGCGCCTCTATTCTCACTCATATGCTTTTATGCTGCTGTAGAAGAAGTATGGTTTACAAAATTATCTAATAGTTTTTTCATTATTAGCTTTATGGACATTAAGAACTTAATTTGCTCTGGACAAAGAGAAGAGGATAATAAAGGAGTCAAAAAAAAGAAAACAAACCCACAACAACAACAACAAGAAACCCAAACCAACCTGTGATGGCTTTTAAAATAATGTGCTAAATTACATGAAAACTACTTGCTATTTTTCTCTCACTTCCACAATCCACATTTATCAGTCTGCATACATCCTTGCAGCACTTGCCACACTGAGCAATTTATTGGGATGGCAGCAGAAAGTCAGAGATATTGCAAAGCTGCAGAAATGCCTGGAACCACACAGCTTTTAAAAATTGAAGCATAAAGTTCCTCAAATCAAGATTTGATTGATACATTTACAGTAGGCAAGTTGATAATAAGTACTGAATCCTGACTGAGAGTTTTGTTAGCATTAAAGTAAGACTAATAGCAGTGGAAATTTGACCAGAACAGTAAGCACACAACTTTACAAAAAACAAACAAACAAACAAACAAACAAACAAACAAACAAAAAGATACATTAAGACAAGGACCTGAAATATGGGGAAAACAATTTAGTACACTATAGTGACCAGGATTTTAGAAATAACTACCAAATTAAACTTATCAAGTAAGTCACGTGCAGTTTTGTACCTAAAAGTTATAATTTCACCATTTTACAAAACTTGGTATATTGACAGCTCAGTTTTAAAAATCTGCCAAGTCAGAGAAACAATTTAAGGCCTTAGAAAATATGTTCAGTGCTTCAGATGACATAACATGACTTACTAGTGTATAACAAGTTAAGAGGATTGGCAACTCTGGTTAGCACCTAATAGAAGAATCATTCCACTNATATTAAGAACATGGATAACAGCTAATATATCTGAGAATGGAAGAGGAATAGACAGAAGAAAAAAGGAATTGTGCCAAGAGACTAAACCCTAAATTCTTAACAGACTTCGTACAAACAGCAAAGCATATAGGAAGTAGAATCTAGGTGACGCAGTATAAACATATACAGCACAAGCATGCATTTTTTAAATTATGTACTGCTAGTAAGCAACAGCTAAAGTAAAGCTACTTCTCTACAGGTTAGAATAGTTGTAGGAGAACAACAACAACAAAAATTGTTTGATGCCCTCAATCACAGGCTGCTTGATGTGGTGAAGAGACACCAAGACCAGAAAGTGTAACCACATAATATAAACTACTCACTACATACAGTCTACACTGTAGCTTGAACAGGAAAGGAAGAGATTAGAGCATTCCCAGTACACCTTCAAAGTTACTAGGTTTGATAAAAAAATTGCACTAGTGAAAATTGAGTGGCTAGGGGACACCTGACAGAGCCTGCAAGTGTCAAGTGAATAACTAACTATGAAAGGACAGTGGCTAACAGAAAACAGCAAATGCAGGAGCAAAGACATTCTACCTTAATTACTATTCATTAGGCATTGAAAAGCCTCTTAGCCATAAACACCTAAATGAAACATGGATATAAATCACATAACAACTCAGAAGTGTTTTTTCATCAGTAAACAATGTCAGAATTAACTAAAAAGGTAAAGGAATTATGGCTAAGAGGGGTAGATGGTGTTAATACTTTTGCTAACAATTTTAACACTTGTAGCACTATTAGAGGCTCGATAAACAGCACAGCACAGCTAAATCTTCACAGGAATAAGTACAAAACTGCTTGATGATTAAATAACATATGAATCCCCATTTGCAAATTAAGATCTGCATGCATGATAGAGCTAGTATTTTTCAGTATTACCCACTAACAAGCGTAAAGATCTCTTAATTCACCCTAATCCTTATTCTGCAAAAAAGCTTCAAGATGAGAAAGACAAAATATGCTGGAGAATAGCTTCAGAACTCACTTGCAGTGAATAGAAAAAATGGACTACAAAGGAAAAATAAGGATTGGGATAAATAGGGATAAAGGACCATAGAATGCCTAGACGACAACATAAAGGAAAATAACATAATGGGCCAGGAAGGAATCTCTTGGTCACAGAGGATCAGAAGTTGAGCTTAAGTAAACAGTATGCTTTTGAAATAGAAGGCTGCCACCACAGTAAGCCATATGCCAAGTAAACTTTCTATGCTACATAGCACTGCACTTCCTCTCCTGGAGTACTGCACCTGGTAATTTCAGGTACTGTACTTCAAATGGGCAACAACATTCAGAGAATGAACATTAGACTGTAGAGGTATACAAAATGGTTCTGGAAGGAAGAGGAATTATTTACTGTCCCTAACCAGGGTGAAGGAAATGCATAGTAAAGAGCTGAAACTGCAATAGAAAAGATTGAAGAGCACTTCAACAGCAAGGACATGAAAGCACTCTGATACCTAGAAAGCCTGTGAGTCACCACTACTGTCAAGTCTTTGCTAACAGGTAGGACAACTACACTATCAGCAATGACACTGGTATATCCAATCATGCTGGGACACAGGAAGACCTTTTTAGTGATGATCTTTTTAGACAGGTCCTTTTTAGTGTTGTGAGTCTGCAGTTCCTATTTCAGTTTAAAGAAAAAGCCCAAGAGCTTTCCTGTAGCTCTTGTTAATTAAAGATTTTGTGTTTGCTTAACTGTCAATTTATGTCCATCACTTGAGGCCACAGAGAGATAGTTATCTACAAAGTAATGCCTACCCCAAAACTCATATATGAAGAACAGCAATAAACTCTTCAGCTTTTGGATTTATTTAAAAACAAAACAAAACAAACAAAAACAAACAAAAAAGACCCCACCAAAAACCCACTTCGTTTTAAAGTCAAAGCATTGTGGCAACACCACAAAAGAATGATCTCTTAGTTTGTTGGGTTTTTTTTCATCCATGAAACTGTGGGGTTTTCATGCCCCCAACCCCAGGAATTAATTCTGATTTCTACATCTAAAACTTGGTCATCATACCATGAAGCAGGGGGTACAGCAGTTCAGCTGTTTCTGAACACTTAGAAACAATTTCATAAATAAGTGCATTTCCACAAATCAGAAAAACCACACAGTTTTAGATGATGTCTCCTTTTCTTGATTTAATAAAACCAGGTTTCCTCACAGTTTTAATACCTAATTAAGATGCGGACAAAGAAGCATATGCATTCTTGCTTCTCCAAAATGGAAAGCTATACTTCTGGTTTTGTTTGCTAATCCATAAAAGCCTTTAAAAAGGCACAAATAGAGGTGGCAGCATTTTGTTCTCTAAATCAGTTCTGCCCTCAGTCATCAACTAGATGTTTCAGCACAGAGAAAGAACAGTCCTTCCCTTCTAATTCAAAAATCCATACTACCATTGCCCTTGCAAACTGCTAAACAAGCAGTATTGGCAATTCACTTGTGTTATGTAACATATTTACTGCAAATCCCAATGGCTTGCGTCCCAGTGCAGTTTTCTATTTTGTCTGTTCTTGTCAATACACTGACTGGTCACCTTAAAAGTAAGTTGCTTTGACCAAATGTTTACACAAACATTAAAAAGCTTCAACAGGAATACATTTAAAAAAAAGACTGAACATGAAAAACAAACAAAACAAATACTGTACACCAAACCACAAATTGACCTCAGTTTTCATTTTATTATTTCATGTAGTTCCTAGGGAGCTACAGACCTGTCAGTCTGACCTCAGTGCCAGGTAAACTGATGGAGCAGATCATCGTGAGTGTTATTACGGGACATATACAGGACAGCCAGATAATGAGACCCAGTCAACATGGATTTATAAAGGGCAGCTCTTGTCTGACAAACCTGATCTCATTCTATGATAAAATTACCCGTCTAGTAGATGAGGAAAGAGCTGTGGATGTTGTCTACCTGGTTTTTAGCAAAACATTTGACACTGTTTCCCATAACACTCTCCTGCAGAAGCTGGCTGCCTATGGCTTGGATGCATATGCGCTTCACTGGATCCAAAACTGGCTGGATGGCCAGGCCCAGCGAGTGGTGGCGAATGGAGCTATATCCAGTTGGCGGCCAGTCACGAGTGGTGTTCCCCAGGGCTCAGTGTTGGGACCAGTACTCTTCAACATCTTTATCAATGACCTTGATGAGGGGATGGAGTGCATCCTTAGCAAGTTCACTGATTACACTTAATTGGGTGGGTGTGTCAATCTGCCTGAGGGTCATGATGCTCTGCAGAGGGATCCGGCCAGGCTGGAGCGATGGGCTGAAACTAACTGTATGAGGTTCAACAAGACCAAGTGAGGATCCTGCATTTGGGTCATAACAACCCCCTGCAGCGTTACAGACTTGGGGAGAAGTGGCTGGAAAGCTGCACATCAGAGAAGGACTTGGGAGTGCTGGTAGATGGCCGACTGGATATGAACCAGCAGTGTGCCCAAGCAGCCAAAGTGGCCAACAGCATCCTGGCATGGATCAAGAACAGTGTGGCAAGCAGGAGGAGGGAGGTGATTGTACCCCTGTACTTGGCACTGGTGAGGCCTCACTTTGAGTAATGTGTCCAGATTTGGGCCCCTCACTTCAAGAAGGATGTTGACGTACTGGAACGGGTTCAGAGAAGGGCAACAAAGCTGGTGAAGGCTCTGGAGAATTTCTCCTATGAGGATAGGCTGAGGGAGCTGGGTTTGTTTAGTCTGGTGAAGAGGAGGCTTATGGGGGACCTTATTGCTCTCTACAACTACATGAAGGGAGGTTGTAAGGGGGTGGGCATCGACCTCTTCTTCCAAGTTAAAAATTACAGGACGAGGGGGAATGGCTTCAAGTTGTGCCAAGGGAAATTTAGGTTAGATATCAGGAAAAATTTATTTACAAAGAAGGTGGTTAGGCATTGGAGTGGGCTGCGCAGGGGGTTGGTTGAGTCCCCATCCCTGGACTTGTTTAAAAACCGTGTAGATGTGGTGCTGGGTGACATGGTTTAGTGACCCTGGCAGTGTAGGGTTAATGGTTGAACTTGGTGATCTTGAAGGTCTCTTCCAGCCAAATGATTCTGTGATTCTATTTTATCACACAGCCAAAAAGTCTAGTTAGCTCCTCAGATGACCTAAGTACAAAGTATTTCCAGATAAGCAGCCTTGACATAAAGCTTGCCTATGAACCCTCAAAGAACTTTAATCTGTAATTTAATAATCTTTATTATGTCTGAAGAATGTAAAGGTGAGAACAACTCTACCAAGCCCCAGTTAGAGATCAGACACTTCTTAAACTGCAATTTATCGTTAGCCATGGAAGACTATTATCATTAAAAGTTCAGTGAAAGCTACCAACTGATTAATTTCCTGAACTATTTTTCCCATACTAAAAAGTACATTTTGTAACAGCATCTTGATAACTAAAGTAATACTCAATGCTCATAAACTTAAAACAATATGACTCTATGAAGTAATTCTTTTAATAGAGATGACATCAGTAAATAACTGATTTTTAAACCTAGTCAGATTTAAACTAGAGTTCAGTTAAGAATAAACTCAATTTCAGCAAGCTCCATTCTAATTATATCCAGCATCATGCCATAAACAGGTCACCAGTGGAGTTTCACAGTAGCATTTACTGCACTCTGTCTTATGCAAGGAGTGCAGCCTGGAAAGGACAGCAAGCAGTAAGAGAGATCCATAAAATAATTGATTTAAACTAAAAACAATGGCTTAAAGGACTGCAGAGAGACCTTACAAATCTAAGTGGGAAATTAAAGGACTGGTAAATAAAATTTACCCACACACAGTAGCCATCCCTAGCCTTGATGTAAATTGATAGCTCCTGAGCTTACAATCATTGATCATGATCAAGAATTCAAATGCAAGAGGTGACTTCCAACAGTTCGTCATTTCATGACAGCTGGAAGAGGAATCAAGTATCAGGAACTTTACTGAAGACATTGAGAACTTTATAACAGTGCTGGGTGGGACAAAGGGAGCAAAGAAAAACCATCCATAAAACAGGTTGTGATAATATAAATCTGTTTTGCCTGTACCTCAAGAACTGCATGCAATTCTAGTCCCTTCATTTCAACAGGTTAAGTTAAAAATAAACAAGGTTTGCAGAAAAAACAAGGAAGGTGATCAAAGAAAGCTACTCAACTGTGTGGTTTGGGACTGCCCAACATAAAAAGGCGTTAATGCAGATTGGTTACAATCAAGATATAAAATTGAGTGCATTGTAAAAGAAGCCAGGCATCGGTCACTTGTCTATTCTGAGAGAAAGAGGACATCAAATAAAGACAGCAGAAACCATGTTCAAACTAAAACTGAGTGATTTCTGTTCTACACCTGGATAACATCTTACCCACCAACAGCACAGAGAACTAACACACTAGATGAGCATAGGTGTCCTGGAGAACAAATTGAATATGCATCAGCCCCACACCTTGTTCATGTGAAGGATACACCTCATACCAGGATGAAATAAAATTATTGTAACCAGCTAGTTGATGAAACGAAACTGTTCTCCTTTACGCTCCCCTTGTTTGGCAAGAAGGATGATGCTGCCAAACTGGAGCAAGTCATCAAGTGAGGCCAGTAAGATGATCAGAGAGCACACAACATATGAAGAAGTTAGATTTGTTTAGTTTCATGAAGAGAGGATTAATGTGAGAAGAGATCTGATTGCTGACAAAGAGGTGATAATGGAGAAGATTAAGCCATACTCTTATTACAGAGCAGAATGGGCTCACAGGCAACCATCAACAGTGCAGAAAGGCAAAGTCCCAGTTAGCAAGGGAAAAAAATTTTCACAATGAGGGTGGGTAAAAGGCTGGAAATTGTTGCCCAGCGATGTCACACAATTTTACCTGCACAAAATACTTAAAATGGAAATTTGATACTTGCAAAAGCACATGTTGCAAGCTCAGGCTGAACAAGGAACTTGCAAGTACTTTAAAAGCCATGGTCTATTAGTAATCAGAAGAACTGGTCTGTTAAGCTACATGTTCTGACAAATACATACTGAAACACTGGAAATTCTCCCTGATAGCTGTTGGTTTTCCCCCTTCTGAGAGCAACTATGTAAGCAACTACTACTGACAAAATTGCTACAAAGTCTAAGAAGTATGATGCAAATGACAAAAACAGTAGTGTTGACAACTGTCATTAGATATCTCTCTTGCCTCAAGTGTAAAGAAAGCCTTATTAGTTCTATTCAAAACTATTAGCAGTTTTAAAATAACAGTACTGTGCAGTCCTCTGATAAGCATCAGTTAACTTGTTTTTAAATGTTTCTATTGTATGCCAGTGTTGACCTACTATCAAACCTAGAAGATCCTATCTTCCATTTTGTAGAAGAGACACAATGCAATTTACCACTTTGCTACTTAAGTGGTAGAGTCGGGTGGGAGAAGGCAATTCACATGCTCAGATTGGCTTGTTACAACAACCATCAGAAAAAGGAAAATGAAGCTTTTTCTCAAAAATCTGCTGTGATAGAAGGACAGAGCTATAAGCATATTCCCTACTCTCCACCCCAAAAACTATCAGGACTTGGTATTTTTTTTTGCCTGCTGAACCAATACATGAAGTACATCAGCAGACACTTGTAAATGTAAGTTCAAGCAATTCGAGGCAAGTTTAACAAGGTAGCTGGTGGGAACATATTTCTTCCCCACTTCCACAATTCTGTAGGGAGCCTGAAGTCTGTTAGAATAAGTCCAAAATGCAAGATAATCAAGCAGTATTTAACACATGTACAGTTTTTATACTGTGACATACCTTCAGATTAAGTGGTATATGGAAACGACTCAAACATATTCTTAGATACCATCTATTAAGCTAAAATTTTCATGGAGACATATTTCACACAGTGCTCTGAATCTGTCAGATAAGTCCTTCACAGTAATGCTTGCTTCAAGTTTGAATGTGATTAAAATTGGAGAAAGTTGAGGTTATCACTCTGGTCTTTCCCCTCTGTTCAAATCACCAACTGTAGTTACAGTTGAATGTTTGCACTGGTGATATAACGGCACTTACTGAGAAACCAAGTATTTGTAAAATAAGTATCATTCTTCAAGTGAAAAAAAAAAAATCCACTCCACCTTACCATTTTAACTTTAAATAAAAACAGTGTTTTACATCTCAGGCAGCAGTGCCAGCTGCAAAATGTTCTTGAAACACTCACTGACCACCACCAAAACCTTAAGGATTTATAAAATTTTTAATTCCAATATTTAAAATGCAAGAAGGAAAAACAGGGAAAAAAAAAATTTCTTTAAATCCCTTTAAACAGTACAGACATCCTACTCAGGAGCTGTAGAAAGCTAACTAAGCTCCTGATTTCCCTTTTATTTAACACACTCCCAAAACTGATGTTCTAATGAGGTATCAGAATAAAATTGTCCTTTGACATATAGCATTAGAAACTATGCCACAAAATACTCCAGGCTAAAAAAATACATCTAACTCTTGTACAACTCTTTAACATAATGCAGTTTGGAAATTTTTATACTTTTATACAAGAGGCAAGGTACTGAATGACACGTCTACCTCCAGGCAGGTCACAGAGATCACACAAAAAAGAAAAACCCATGTACTGTAGTAGTTTATTCAGTCTGTCAGTTGGCTCAGCAGTGATAATCTTTTCTTTCTTTTGCTGCCTGACACTGAACAAAAGCTAATCTTTCACCTAAATTATCTAGGCATTAAATGCACAGGAAAGCTTATCTTCTGACTTATGAAATAAGATGACAGAGCTGGTGAAAATAAAGAGGCACTGACCTAATAGCCAAGGGCAACAACCCTTTAAGTATAGATTTTTAACACCCAACCAACTCCACATCTTGGCAGTAGTAATTGATGCATCTGCTTTGCCAGCCACAGATGTCACAGTGAGGGAAATAATAGAGAAAAGAAAACTTGGTGTTCATAAAATGTCTTTATTGATTCCCTTCTTGACACATACGAAAACAGTATCTGAATCGAGTGCACCTACACTATGCATGTTTCTGTTTCAGGTATGCAAAACTCAGTTAAAAATCACCTTAAAATAATTCCTCTGAAAACAATAAAAGAATCCACACACAACATTCTCTTAAGAACTAACCTTTGAAATTCTTAAAAAAAAAAAAACAAAAAAAACAAACAAACAAAAACCACACACAAAAAAAACAAACAAAAAAAACAAACCACCAAGAAAAAGAGAAAACAACAATAATAGCCATAAATATGCCAAAAAGATAATTTTCTGACCACTATTCAGCCAGCAGGTTGAAATGCACAGCAGTGCCTTGATTTAAGCACAGTTATGCAATTAAACGCTACAAATTGTCAAAGTTGTAGTTGTGAAGAAAGCCTTGCCATGACCATTTCTGGACTCAAACCCAACATATTCAAATGGAATGCTCTGCACTACAGCTGTTCATGTATGGAAAGTTAACCTCAACTGTTTATAGCAACATTCAAATCGTAGCTAACATTATTTTAGTCAAATTATACTAGATTACCTATTTAAATGAAGACAGTGATGCATTTGTATCCATACAAGTCAACCCTTTCATATACAAGCAAACTGCAACTACTTCATTTTTTATAGAAGTGACTCTACCTTAACAGTGGTGTATGCACCACACTGCATATAGAAACACTGCTGCAGTGTAATGTTTTGCTTTTCAGTCAGCAGCCCAAGCACTCTGAAGGGATTCACACAGACTGAGTTCAACATCCACATTTAAGGCAGGCCTTAAAAACATTAAAGCTTGTTCAGGGGCAAGTTTTCCCATCACTGCATTTTTCAGTAACAAAGATGTTGTCAGAAATGACAATTTTTCATGTCCCCTGATGATGTCTTGCTAGCATTTGGTTATAAGCCATAAAGCAGGAATAATTTCAGCCTGTCAGGAGTCTAGCTAATGCCCAGTTTCCCCCTAGAGAGAATTCCTGTCAAATGTAATAAGAGCTCCAAAGGCCCTCTCTACAACATAATGAGCACTTAGGCCATGCTGGTGATCAGCCAGCAAAAAGCATCAATTTGAGCCTGGCTACACCCTCGGGGCTAGACGTCACCAGTTTTAATAAGAATTATGATTACTATCTGCCAAAAGCCTCCTCAGAACTTATCGTTAGCAATAGAAATTCAGAAGAATGTCACTGGTAGGCTCTTTTGTTCCTGTAATCTAAGGCCACCTACATACTGAACTGTAAAACCATTTGGCATCCTCATTGCAGGCATCTAAAGCAAGAGCTTTCAACATGAAGGTGCTACTTCTATCAGAAATTAGAATAATTTAACAAGTTAAAGCATGGTATGCAAGTCTCATGTCATGTAAGTTTATTTATACCTTCAAAGCTTATTCTTTTCTTAACAGGATATAAACAGGATACACAGAGAAAGTGTGTTCTACTCACTCTAGCTAGAGCCAACACAGGTGTAGTGCTGTCATAAATTCCAAAGTATCATTATCTATTGGATAATTATAGTTGCCATACACAGAAAACATTAAAGCTTTGCAATACACAGATTTTAAGGGCAAAGTAGAAACCTCAGTTCTGATATGCTTTACTCATGTTCTTATCTAAAGAGAATTTCTAGTACATTTACTTAAGTCACATGTTATCTTCAAAGATCATCTGAAAGCATCCATTTCTCACTAAATGAGGCTCCTATACAGGTGTTGTCTTCATCACAAGTTAGTGCATAAAAAGTTGCATAAAAGAAAAAAAAAATTCCAAGAAAAAACTCCAAATCACAAAGCCTGCAAGTCACCTCACAGAAAAACTGGCATTCTTCTAGAACACAAGACATAAGAAGACTAACGCAGCTACAGTGCAGAATTAAGTTAAACACTACACCAGTTTTCCTGTGTACCTATTGGGTGCATAACTTTAATAACAAGGAGGTAATCATATTTCTTCTTTTACAGGCATCAGTTTTGCAGGCAAAGATACCATGGAATTACAAAACCATCTTATTTAATATAGTTACAATAGAGTTCAGAGTTACAAAAGCAAAATTCAGCTCTGCAATTCATGTGCTTAATGAAAGTCTTTGAATATACTGAAGATTGGAAACCTGAACTAATCAATTTCTTCGCTGTGCCCTAGCCGGTCAGCCATGCTCTTTAATTTAATGAAACAAGAGGTTTAGATGAAATAGCACATACACATCAAGAAAGAATTGTATTGTTGCACTTTGAAATGTATCCAACTGTGCAACTTCATCTAATGACAATTTTTTTTAAGAGGCCATCGATTTCTGAAAGACTTATTGTACCAGCATCTTGGTGAAAAAGTGGATGTCAGCATATCTTCAGAATACTTACACCCTGCCATTAATGCTTTATTTGGCAGACAATGAGTACTCAATTGAGGGTCCTCTGGGCTGAGCAATCATTTAACTTTTCTTCTCTTATGAGGTCCTTAGTGTCTTGTTCCAGTTCAATACCCTTTTAATTCACCATTATAGTAGCCATAAGTGTGAATTTTATGGGAACTTGCAAACTCATAGTCATAACTAGAGCTTTACAAGTCACTAGTCTTTTCATACCTTTAAGTAGCAAAGATTTGAGCAACTATC
Organism: Ceyx cyanopectus; assembly: GCA_013401355.1. NCBI lineage: Eukaryota > Metazoa > Chordata > Aves > Coraciiformes > Alcedinidae > Ceyx > Ceyx cyanopectus. The sequence continues at coordinate 12,170 of VYZU01079479.1, forward strand.
AGTATATACACTACACACTCAGACCAGTTTTACGTATCAAAGGCTCTACAAGTAATAAACCCATATAAAGTGCAGAATTACATTTTTGAAATCACAGATGAAAGACCTTTCCTATTTCTGACAATGTCTTTTAGGTTCAATACCAGGAGAGCCTTGTTGCTCAACCTAATCTATACCTCATTTGACAACAGGTAGGCAAAGGTTTACTAATCACAGATACAAATCAGCCAATTGATTCAGCCACATGATACAGTCATCTGAACATAAACAGAATGGTTACTTTAAAGGCACAGGACAAACTGCAGATTTTGTGGTTAGGGTTAGAAAACAAAATGTCTTACCTGTTTGTGCATTTCAATGTTTAATCCATACGACATTTCATAATACTGCAAATAAAGGAGTATACATTATTTTCTTATGCTGGTTTACATTGTATTAGGAGATTATTTACTGAAAATCAAAACCAAATATACTTACCATCACATAGTGCCTCTGCATTTCTGTCTTTTCGCTTGCCAGTTTCTCACATTCCAATTTAAGGCTACAAAATAGATCACACTTCAATGTAATTTATGTTACTTGTTTTGACAACTACCCACTTGATCTGTATTTTGACAGAAGCAGCTAATTAAAAAAAACAAACAACAAACACAAAACAAAACAAAAAGAACCAAAACACTCTAAATCACAGAGAGAGACTTAATTCATACCTTAAATGCAAAGGGATGAACAGGAAATTTAAAGAGTTTCATGCATGCTGTATGAGATACAAACTGTCTCCAAAACTCAAACATACCCGCTCTCCATGACAAAGAGCTGGGATGAAGAGATGTAACTTAAAATAACAGACCTTACTTAAAAGNTAAATATGTTACCTTGTTCACATCTTGAAAATCAGTAACTTATGACTATCATTTACTAGCAAGTTGGTTTTCAGAAGTAAAAGAAGTTGCATTTGGCACTTGCATATGTCATCGCTAATTCTGACTGCTTTCACTGAAAGCTAATGCCTCAACACTTGGCATACTCTTTTTTTTTTTTTTTTTTTAAAAACATTATAAAGCATCCTAGGGAACAGTTAGTGAATAAAAAAGCTTTTTTC
>VYZU01079480.1:8359-21065 GCA_013401355.1 Ceyx cyanopectus
ATGTATATATATATATATATATCACGTAGAGGACTTCAGGGTGAGAATTCCTCCTAACTCCAATCATAAAAGTGGAAGTTTACCTTCAATATAGTTTCTAGATCCTAGCTATTGTCCCATAATTAAAACAGTAACATCTCCCCTGCTCTTAAATTAGAATATAATTGTGAATTGCTTTGTTAGGCCTGTAGGACTGCAAACCCTTTAGAGTATTCTTTTCAGAGAGAAGTCATTTGTAAAGACCATGCTCTGTTTATGAATGACTACTTACTATTACAGAATTAAAACCTCAGCTTTTTGATTGTTTAGAAAAATTACTAGGTTTCCACCATTTCTATCTATCATTCAGAAGTTCCAGTGATGGCTTACAGAGAACTGAGTTAAAATGGCAATAAAAATAGCAGCATCCTCTGGTGTTAAAACGAAAAATGGGTAATTTACATTAGCACCTCCCAGAAAATGCTGTGTTTGTGCATTGTTTTTCCCTCGTGCTTGCAGACACTTTGTTTGCTTTCAAGTTAAGCTAATGTTTACATTACATTATCGTTTATTTTACAGTGCCTCATCACCCAGCTCCTAATGATTCCTCCCAGAAGAGGCAGAGCACATGCACATACCCGATGCAGCAAAGCTGCCAAAGACAGGGCTCCCTTGTGGCGGTGCTGCAGACCCCAGGCGGATGGGCAGGATGGCTGAGCCAACGCACACTTCACTGGATCACACTGCCCCCCAGTGCCTTCAGGGATGTTCAAATAGCTTCCCATTTTCAGCACTGAAAATTAGTCAAGAAGCCCACAGGATGATATTGTTTGCTTCTAAAATGCCTGGATCTGTATCAGACACAGTCTAGACTGAAGTTTTGTATGTTGTAAGTACATTGATGCAACAAGTGGCCAACAAATCCTAAGCTAGGTTGCATGTGCCTTATCGGGTCCTTTCTGCAGCCCTCCACTCTTACTAACTACTTTGTTCAGAAAGTCCCTGGAGAATTAAGTTCAAGGGAGAGAGAGGAAAATGAGGAAATGAGATTAGGAGTGGGAAAAATGGCAACATGAATTTCAGTTTCCTTTTTCTAGTCAGAGAAGTGAAGAATTTGGGACAGATCCCACTCCTCTCAATACCAACAACAAAATGTCCATTGACTTCAATAAGAACATTTGCTTTCGTTGCATTGTTTCTTGTTTTCTAACCATTTTGTGGCTGTCTAGACAATCTGGGTTTAGTTTCAAGCGTTGATAATAACTTGCACACTCCTAATTTACTTCAGAGAAATCCCTTTCAATCCTATATTCTTACAAGAGTCAGGCTGCCTGAAAGCAAAACCCACTCTCAGGGAACAAGCTAGAGTACATGGAATATTCCTACTATTTTCCAGCTGCTTAATTAATAAGGATTTTAGCAGGTGATTTAGGACAACTACAGCAATTGCTGTCTTACATTTACCATTGACAACAGGAACTAAGAGTAATGGGTTTCTGCATAGGTTGAATTCAAAGTTGTGAACACAATGTATTTGATGGAGTCAGATTTTGGGGAAAAGGTCAAAAAGAAAACAGACTAATTGTGAAGACACAGCACACTAGACAAACAAATTTATCATGGTTGATGTGTAAAGGCCAGGAGTTTTTCTAACAGCCAAGTAAATAAAAGAAAATCTCATTTATTTCAGTATTAAAGTTAGTATAAATGCAGACTTTTACTCAGTCCTTTAGGTACTCTTTTTAGATAGACAGGTAGACAGACATAGAGAGAGATGGAGGAATATATATATATAAAAATAAAAATTAAATATATATATAAATATATATATATAAATAAAATATATATATTTAATATAATATATTTTAAAAAAAGATATTTTGACATGGCTGTTGGGAATCAGTTAGGGGAAGTTAAATGTGATTATTCTCTAACAATGCAAACAAGGGTTACAACTTGTCTATGCTTTTAACATGCAATTTTGAGTGGGGCTTTATCTGAGTCTACTCCTTCTGTTGGTCTTTACATTTCTTCATGCTGCTCTGTTTTGAAGTTGTCATCCATAAAGCCAGTGACTGCAACATCTGCTACTCCAGTTTTGCTCTGAATTCTCACTACTTCCAGATCTTTCTGTCCTGCAAGAGGCAAAATGCTCCTTAGACCCTGGAAGTTTTCTGTCAGACAAAATGAACCCTGGGGAGAGATGGGCCCTCAAATCTTACTCTGCAGAGGAGTAAGAACAGACATTTCTATTTTCTCTAACTTAGTGTTTTTAGTTGGCTACATGTAAAACTGAAGTGTACCTGGAATAATTCACATTGCCTGCAAAAGACCCTCAAAAAGGCTTGTGCAGGAGGGAAATACCATTTGTGCCTTGCCACAGATGCAAATTGCAAATGCAGAATGGTGAAGTATAACATTTTAAGACATTAATAGTGGGTTCATTTCTTGTGCTTAAAGAAATGCACTAAGTTCCAGAGTTTGTTAACTAAATCTCACACATATTATTATGTTAATGCCTAATTACTCATATTGTGCAGCCAAAGGAAGCACATTCAATTCCATATGTATTTTTAGAAAAATCAACATTATATAGTAAAATATATCACTAACATACATGTACTCCTATATTATGCCCTCAGTACTCCCAGTTGTTGTAGCTAATTTTTAAGATTTATTTTTTCATAGTTCTCTCTTAAACACAAAGCACTTTCAATTAAGTTCCAGAAAAGCTGGGATGCAAATGAAAGTTATTTCAATCCTGGTACATAAAGAGTTAACAACATCCTTGGAGCCAGATAAAGGATTTTCAGATGAGTTATAAGGAGAACATGTGTGGGAATACTGGCTCTCTCTTCTGAAGAGTGGGAAGGGTTTTTATGTAGTGCTTTTGACTCAACATTACCTTGTTTGGTTTAGTGCTGGTGAGGATTTTCATGCATGAAAAGGCCTTTGAGCTCAATGCTGTGGTCTATTCCTGGACCAGGCAGTCCATTGGCTCCTGACAACAGAGGAGAGAAATCTCTGCTCTAAAGTCATGAGCACAGATACTCCTGAACTCCACTTCCAGCCTGTGACGTTGCTTGGCCTTCATATTCTGCATTACAACCTTCCACTGGAACATGCCTCTGAGTCTCAACTGCAAAAATGCACTCTGAGCTCAAAATCCCATTTATTTTGGTTATGGGGATGAGGTTGAAGCCACAGTTTCCTGAAAGTTCAAGAAGTGACATAGATTGCTGCTGAGTTTCTGAAGGAATTTGAAATATCTCCCTTTTTTGGGTGTTATTTTTGTTGGTTGGGGGTTTTTTTGTGTGTGGTTTTATTGTGTTTTTTGTTTGTTGGTTTGTTTTTTTACAGAATATACAATATTATATAAATAATATTATATAAATAATATTATATAAATAAATGTATATATACAAAGTATATAGAATATACAAACCAAGAGATTCACAAACAAATGCTCACCACTCACTGATAATGCCTAGCCAGTTCACAAGCAGTGCCCCCTGACCAGCTTTCTTCTTCTGTTTATATACTGGGCATAATACAAAACAACAAAACAAAACAAAACCAACAAAGAAACATCTTCTAATTACCTTATTTTCCAAATCTCCTATAATTCCATCTTAACAATGACAGAATGGCAATCAAAAACAAGTTGTTAACCTTTCTGCAGCAGAGAAGACACAGTAAGATTTATCCTGTGTCCAACATAAATTTATTTTGCACCTATTCTAAAATGTAGATGTAATACTTCTATTTTCTAAACTTTCTGAAATCTTAATAAATTTCAGTATTGTAGTAAAACTAAATAAGAGTGCCTAGATATATTAGGATTTTTATATAACTTCAGGAAAGATATAAAATTATTTCAGCTACAGTATAGCAGTTCCTAATGCAAATACCTTAATTATAATGTACTTTTTCCTGGAGGATGGTCATCTTGCTCAGACACTTCAAAGTTTCCTATGAAAATAATTTTCACATGCATAAGGAATTCAAAATAATTCTTAGTTTAATTATGGACTGAGGGAAGAACTTTCCCTTCAGGCTAAGATATGGTAAGTCATAACTCCAGATAGAAGAGGAATATGTTATGAAAGTATATGACAGGTTCCCATTTATTATTTTTAACTTGAATTCTGAAAGTTGATTACTGTAAGACTTAAAAACTGGAGACTACATTCCAGACATTGGTACTGGAAACAGACCTGATAACACCCTGAAAAAAAAAAGTTCCCTTCTTTTGGGAACTTGGGTCTTCATGTTCTTACCATTAACTTTCTCAATCATTGACTATTAAAATAGTAATTGATTTTTATTTATTTTTCTCTTTATTTTTTCCTCGTGTAGACCACTGAATTCTATAATTTCCTATCATCAGTTTGATAATATTATTTGCTGGAATTATTTTGAAGTGGGGTGGTTTGCTGCCCAGGGAGGTTGTGGAGTCTCCTGCTCTGGAGACATTCCAGCCCCGCCTGGATCTGTTCCTGAGTGACTGGGTCTAGGTGCCCCTGCTCTGGCAGGGGGGTTGGACTAGATGATTTTCTAGGGCCCTTCCAACCCCTCACATTCTGTGATTCTGTAATAATGTCTGAGCAATCCTAGCATTGTCTGTGAATAAAGAAAATGGAAGAGTGGAACTGTCTTCAGAAAGAAAAAATAAATAAAAAATAGGAGGCTGGGGCTTGCAGATTTAATCAGATTAATTTTGACCTCTAGAAAAATACTGGACCAGCATCTAAAAGCAAAGCAATTAAATGAGTAATGTTCAATCTGGAGCAGTAGAAAGCAAATCCCATCTGGTAAATCTCATAAGCAATGTGTGGAAATGTTCCTCTGGCAGCACGGCAGCATCGATCCAGTGACTGGCCAATCCTTCCGAAGAGAATCAGTACCAATGTGCCACAATGGAAGGATGTGCAAGTGAGATTCTGCAGAGGTTAATACCTCATTAATAAACAGAGTGCAAATTACATTTGTAGATGCTTCCAAGCTGGGGGAGACTGCTGAAAGATGACTTCGAAATGAAAATGACCTTATCAAACTGGAGACTATTTAAAAGAAATCAGAATTTATCAATACAAGAGACTATGCTTCAACAGAAATAGGTGTCCATCAAAAAAGCAAAGTATCTTCCACGGGAATTTCCACAGAATGAATATTAGCAAACCTTATTAGATATAAGTAGATGACAAGGACTTTTTAAACTAAGAAATAATCCTATATCAGAACCTGTTTAGGCAAGAAAATAAATGCCATCTTCCAATGGCAAGAACTCATAGCCATTTCTGCCTTCTGTCTTGATACTCTGCTGATATTTCTGTTTATAGACTCCTCTAACTCTTTCTTGGCTTATCAAAATCTTTAATTTTGAATATAGAGCAGTAGAAACTATTTACCTACATATCATTCAAATGTACTTAAAAAAATTCAAAATGTTATACTTTTAAAAAGCACATATTTGTAAAAGCAAGAAAAGTATATTCAATACTAGCTATTTTGGTGGAGGAAAAAAAAAATCCAATTATTTCAGGAACAATTTTCATTTAAATTTTCTGTTTATCATTGAAATCTTGGTATCCTTAACCTTTCCAGAGGCTGAAGGTGATGGCAAAATAACATTTCTGAACTCTCTGTGGCATTAGATGGCACTATACCCATATAGTTTTTGTCCTGTCTACATGACAAATAATTGAAGCTCTTTATCATACTTCACAGTCATGTAATAAAAGTGGAGATAATTGTCAGTCAATTCTCTACATGTATTATGTGGGTGCATTTCATAAGCCCATATGGATTAAAAAAAAAAAGCTATCTGATGAAACTGGTGAATGGTTTAAAATAGCAGGAAGGGGAAAGATTAAATTTACATTCTGCCACATGTGGAACAGGAACTTACATTTTCACTGGTTTCTCAAGCAATATCAGTACACTTTCATTTTATCTGATTTATTTTTTTTTCTCAGAACATTTTGGCAGAAGATCTGGAAGAAATTACATCAAGTAGATCAAATAAAAAGCTGAAGAGGAATTTTTACAAGTGCATGTAGCGTTAGGACAAGAGGTAATGGCTTTAAATTGAAATAGGGTAGATTTAGATTAGGTGTAAGGAAGAAATTCTTTACTGTGAGGGTGGTGAGACAGTGGAACAGGTTGCCCAGTGAAGTTGTGGGTGCCCTCTCCCTGGAACTGTTCAAGGACAGGTTGGAGGGGTCTTTGAACAGTGTAGTGCACTGGGAGGTGTCCCTGCCCATGACAGGGGGGTTGGAACTAGATGATCTGTAAGGTCCTTTCCAACCCAAACCATTCTATGATTCTATACCATCACAGGAATGGCATTTAGTACTTTAGAGTGAGTAACTGCTGAAAATCTGGATGCTGGGTACCAAAGTGCAAATTATTTTATTTTTTGAATGCATTGCAACTACTAGACCATCAAATAAGCTCTTAATGCCATTCCTGTGATGATGCATTAAAAAAAAAATAAAATAATTTGCACTTTGGTACCCAGCATCCAGATTTTCAGCAATTACTCACTCTAAAGTACTGCAGTGTACTTTAGTCAGTGCAGTTCCACTGTCCTTTGGAGAATTCCTTCATTTGGCCCTTTCCTGCAGGCAGCCAGATACTTCCTTTTCCCACACCATTGTGGAGCTTTAGAATAGCTCCTCTTTTGGCAGGGCAGTGAACAGGAAAGGTGAAGCTAAAAGCAGTTGCTCTGCTGGGAATACTCAGCTTTCTGAAGAGAGTGGTGAGTGACTGATAACTGCCCTGTGGTCCACCCTGGGAAGGTTGTGTTGCTTTATTTGAAAACTCCACTTGGGAAACGTGGGAACATGTTTGGCAAAGATTTGATTCATTGCTAGTATCAAAGTCTGAACAGGTCTGGAAGGTGTTGCTGATGAGGTCAAACTAGCATAGCTGGGATAGAACAAGTAGAATTCAAGGTTATCTGATGTTTTCTCAAGATTTTGTGGTTGTTGGCTTTTTGTTGTTTTTTTTTCTTTTCTTTTTTTTCCTAGAGAACACTTTGGAGAACAAAGAGTTGATCATCTCATAGGATGTCCCTGAGAGAAATTAGGAAATCCTCATTCAGTAGATCCCATGGGAACAAACAGATGCATTCTAACTTCAGACCAGGGTTATACAGTTTATGAGGGATTAAGGGTGAAAACATGAATTGGCTGAAAATGAGACAGCAAGCTTGTTATCCAGTAAAAAAACAGTTTATTAGCAGTACTTCAACCAGAAAGCTGGAGTTGCACAGGACAAGGAGAGTAGATGGAGGACTCGTTGCAGACAGCCCAACCCTCTTGCTGACTTCAAGCAAATCTTGAGACCCCAGCTAAGCAAGTGACCAGTGAAGACCACAGACTGGAAAAATGAAAGTACCAGAGCTTCAGTGGGACAAAGAGATCTTTAAAATAACAGCTGCTCTTGAGACATTTACAATCCCAAAAAAACCCATATGCTAGTGGGTGATGTTTCTCAAGTAATCATATCAGGTAAGGTATGTCTGGCTGTCATGTTTCAAAATGAACAATTTATATATAATACAGTGAAAGAAATAGCTATTTATGCAGCAAGTGGGGTTTTGCTATTAATTCTGCCTTTTGCTTCTCAAGAAAAGGAATAAACATTGGTATACAAGCTAAAAGACAAACTGATTTGAACTCTGTAGCAGATATAATATGTGCTACTCAAAACCAAAGCTGTAATCCAAATACATTCCATTCTTTTTTTATCTCTTAATCTCTTTCATAGCATTTGTTTTGAGGGCACATTTCTAAACTGTCTTTAAATTAATTAAAAAAAAAAAATCTATCTCCAAGTGATTGAAATGACAGTCTGCCCAGAGGGGGAAAATCATTAAAATGATCTGAAGTAAATGAAATTTAATGAAAATTAATACATTGAAACATAATGTGACATATTGTATTTCTAAAATAATTGATTTCCATTTGTTAAATGAAACACTGTAGTTCAGAATTATGATTCACAGCACTCTTTCCTTTTTTTTAGTATAAAGGAATGCAGTTTATACTTGCATGGCTTACCATCTATTGACAGCAGTGTAACACCAGGTGTAAAATCATAGTACCACAGAATTACAGAATTATAGAATATTCAGGGTTGGAAAGGCCCTGGAAAGAACATTTAGTCCAACCCCCCTGCCAGAAAAGGATCACCTAGATCTGATGGTGTTACTGCACTCTTGTGGTAGGTCAGCTTAAAGTCTCATGGTTTTCACAAGAGGATACCCCCCAAAAAGCATCACAGATCTCGAGTGTGAATTTATTCAGATCAATTGAGGGTTGCTATTGATTGGGAAAGAAGTACAGCCCCCAAAAAAGGTAACAAGTGGCATTTTTTTACACAAAAGAATTAAATGCAATTCCCTTTACCCACCCTGTCTTCCTAGTATGATCTCATCAGAAGCAAGCAATAGATTTTCAAATTTGTATGCATTTTTCAGTACTTCTTGCCAATACACTCCAGTGCAAGGGGACCCTTGGGCCACAGGGGTCATTCCTCTGTTATTTTAAGCAATTACTTCATTGATTCTTTTGCTCAATAGTTATTGAATTCTGTGTGAAAAACAGCCAGATTTCCCTCTCTTCTCACCTCCCTTGGAATGGTTTTTCACAACTCATCACTCTCATAGTTAGAAATCTTTAAACCCCCACTTTGAATTTACTGGGACCAGTTAATGAATTTAACAATTAACCTTTTTTAAAGTACAATGTTTTTTCTGTAATGGGGTAATCCAATATGACTGCTAATTATCTGAGAACTAAAAAGTGACTGTATTTTTATTGGAAGCCAATGTAATCATGCAACACAGCTCATTTAATTTCTTTGGGGATAAATAAATTAACATAAAATAAGATAAGGACCTAAGCCCTAGAAATAATCCAATGCTGAAATCTATAGTTAGGGGTGCAGTTGAAGACTTGGGTAAATTCTGACTAGAGCCTGTAAATATGCATAATCTTTCTTCTTTTTTTTTTTCTTTCTTTTTTTTTTCTTTTTTTTTTTCGTACTTAACCAAATACAACAGGACAGAGGGAATTTAAAAATGCTGGATACATTTTGATTGATGATTTACAGTAAGTATATAATGATATGGTAAGGCTACATTTACATCTTTCAAATCCACTGAGAAATACTTTGCACTGTGACAACGAAATAACAATTGCAGCAAGCAAAACTGGAAAGAATCAAGTCTCATAATCTGATGTATAATTACTACAGGGCATTGTGTGACAGATTTCATTTCGTGACTTGGATGAAACAAATGGTTCAATGATTTTCAAACTTAATAGCTGCCTGGGGGTATATGGTGATATGTATATTTTATTAAATATAAGCATGTGCAAGGGTTTTCAAACATGTCCCATACACTTACATCACTTATACACATTAAAAAATTTCTAGTTTAAGAATGGAATTTTAAAAAAACCCAACAAAACAAAAACTAGCCTGAAATATTTTTTTTAACTTGTTCTAAGGGTGAATTCTGTTAATGTATATATTAATATATACATTCTGTCCCCCACACCCCCTTCATTTCCCTGAGCTGCATCATGGTTATATATACAGTCTTTTTTGTCTTTTTCTTCCCTGCACATATAATTGCCATATAGCATTTCAAAGTATTCACTAACACATCTCAAACAAAGATTCGAACCATGCTGAACATATCTTAATAGTCCTGACAAACCATGACTATAATTCTTCTTTCATGCTTCCTGCCAACCTATTTATTAAAAATAAAGTAATTCCAAAGCAGCAAATAATCCCTTTTGCAGCAGAGAGAAACTATCCTGCTGGTACTGAAATAGATGGGAAAAAAAAAATAAATATAGAAGGTAAAAACATTAGAAACTTGCAACTTGTTGAGTTTTGACCAACAACATGTTGCTGTCAGTGAGGTCACCACCAGCTCAGTAAATTTCATTGTTATTCCCATACCTGGGAGTTGATTAGTCAAAGAATGATGGCCTAAGAAGATATTTCTCCAGCAGAAAAAGAACAAGCATGTTTCTTCATGTGTGACAGACCATTCCTTTCCAGGAGGGAAAGTCTGAACTCAGTTCCTTGTTCCCTTTACAGAAACTTAGCAGTTCAACCCTTCCTATTGATTTATGTTATGCCCAATCACTCAATCATTTATTTTTTTTTAAAAGATAAAAACTTATTTGATAAAAAGAAAAACCTTCCTTTCATTGTATAACACAGTTATACTACTTCTTGAAAACAAGAGGAGAGGTATATCAAGGAAAATTTGATGTGGCACTTAGTGCCATGGTCTAGCTAGGTGTTGTTGTGTCAGGTCTTAGGCTGGAATTGATAATCTCAGAGGTCTATTCTAGCCTCAACAATAATTGTGTGTAATGCATGCTTGTTATCTCAGTTTAATTAACAAAAGTTGTAGCCCACGGGATTGAAAAGAAAAAAACAAACAAGAATTAATCCTAGAGGATGTAATGGGTGTATTAGTGCTTGATAAAACTTCTGCTTTCAGACCAGTTTCCTTAATTATTTTGTCATTATTTGTTAATGTTGCCAAACACCCATATAAAGCTAGTTGGGATTTGTTTAATTAAACAGAGCTGCTGCTCCCAACACCCTCTGTGCAGAGCATGCTGGCACCTGCACCCCTCTGCACTTCTCCAGGCCTGTTCATGCCACCACTCTCGTGTGTGAGGGTTTGGGCCACACAAAAACCCTCACAGAGGGGCAGGCTCCTGCTGAGCAGAGACCCAGTGCCATCAACCCAGTGTCCACAGACACCAACATCACCAATCCACCCTCATTGCACCCATGGGTGCAAGAGGCACCCAGGTGGGCCCGGCCTTCTCCTTGCCCCAGCCTCCAAGATGGTGATGTGAGACAACAGCTCGTCCGTCAGAGGTCTGTTCTGTGCCCTCAGAACTGCAAAAAGCTTAATCACCCCGTTAAGAGGTCCTGTTCTTACCCAAACCAGGGCAGGCTCCTATGCCTTACACCAAGTTCAGATTCACATCTGCCTTTCCTCATCACCATATGTGTAGTTCTCAGGTGGCTCCCCAGACAGAAGAAGGGGATAAAAGCTCACTGCTCTCAGAGATTCTAGCCAGCATCTTATTCCACTTACTATTGCTGCACTAAAGATTTATGTGTACAAAATCCACCTGGAAACCTCATTTAGCTTCTCACCAAGGAAAGCATTGTTGCATTTGGTTTGGTTTGGTTTGGTTTGGTTTGGTTTGGTTTGGTTTGGTTTGGTTTGGTTTGGTTTGGTTTGGTTTGGTTTGGTTTGGTTTGGTTTGGTTTGGTTTGTAGCAAGAACTGTTTTCTCCCTTCCACAAGGTGCCAGAGCTCTGGAAAGTGCTGCCCAGGGAGGTTGTGGAGTCTCCTTCTCTGGAGACTTTCAGGAGCCACCTGGATGTGTTCCCATGTGCCCTGTCCTGGGTGTTCCTGTAATGTCAGGGGGATTGGATTCATTGTATGACACAAATCATGAGGTTACTTTCTATGTTTGGACTTTAGAGATATGTTCTTTCTGTAAATAAAACCCCATATAAAAGATCAAGCCTGCTCATAAATTTTTTAATACAAAAAGCTTTTCCAGAGAAAATTATTAGTAGAACACATTTTCTTCTCAAGTTCAGATGTGAATATTTTTACTGTAAATTCAAACCCAATTAAAAATGTTAACATTTTTATTGACTTTGTCAATTATAATTTCAAGAAAGCAGATATTAAGATCAGATGCAATAATTTTAAGAGGTGACATAAACTGGAAGAACACATTGAATCAAGTAGGATAATTCATTAAAGTGCTTCTTAAAACTGATTTGCACTCATATTAACATACCACATAAGAATAATATCCATAAAAATCAAGGACAGTAGATATCTTGACAGCACATTATCCATCAGTTGAGGCATTACTTTCCAGAAATGTAAGTAGTAAGAATTACAATAGCAGCAAAAAATGAGTACATGGCATTGCAGTAGAAACTGATAATGCATATTATAATTGAGAGGTAACTCTTAAGTCTACTTTTAATGTTGATAAGTTTCTTAAAGTAATTCATTTTTTGATTAATTTTTTCCATTCTGTATCTCATTTTTAAAGTAAATTCTGTCTGAAAATAATTAAACTTTTTCTTTTCCTGTATGCAAGATATTCACAAACCAATTCCAGGTGCCAGTTTAGTTCTTACTGACATAAAAAGTATAAGTAGGAATTATCTGAAAACTATTATTTAATTATTCCACAGTCTATATAACCATCTGCTAAATGGTAATGTAGCATTTACATTCTTAGTCTTGATTTGATTACTCAAAGGACTATAAGCTTCATCAAGTTTGAAAAGAAATCCCGCTTGGATGGATTTAAAGCAATGGATAGTTAAGCTAAGTACTTTATACTGATGAAATTGGACAATTTTCCTGACATTCTCTGTTTTTTCTTTTCCAAGGAAAAAGTTTAGAATACAGGGAGTTGCAGAAGTTTCCATTTTGTTTGAGCTGTGAGGATTTCTCTAATGAAGTTAGCTGTGGATCAAGAATATTCCCTGCAAGCACAGACACACCAAGAATCTTTCAGGAAAATATTAAGTCTCTGACAGGAAAGTATTGGACTGTAATTAATGTAAGTTTATAATATAATATGCATTTTGAAAATGCATATCTACACTCTCAGTTGACTCCCTGTATTCTA
>VYZU01079483.1:0-67231 GCA_013401355.1 Ceyx cyanopectus
GCTATGATCTCAGCTGCACCTCTCCCCCACAGGGTTACAACATGAAAAACCACCACTATCAGCATATACAGGAGTGGAAGGGAAGGTGAAAAACAGGCAGCCAGCTTCAGGGACACGTCTCTATTCACAGGGAGGCAGAGGCTACACTGCTTTCAAGTCAGCACCGAGGCTCTAGCAGTATTTTTTAAGCTGATTCTTGCAACATCAGCTGCAACATCAGGATCACCATGGATGACAGGACTTGCTGGAGGCTAAATTCAAGGAATATGCAGAGATCCTGTAATGGTTACAGACTTCAATATATCGTGTCTGTTTTGGCAGGGGATAATATTAGCACTATTGAGATAAGGATACAGTAGTTCTGGTTCAAAATAGCTGTATCCTGCCTGCTGGGCTGTGATAAACAGTTGTGTGTTTCACACATTAGGTACGAGTATTAACAGTGTGCATGCAGACACTTAAAAGCAGAAGGAAAAACTCAAAGACATTTGCAAGTTTGATCAAGCTCGTGGTGTGCTGGTAGCAGGAGCAGTCCTGCATAGGTGAACTTGGACTGCTTAACTTCCATCTCACTTCATGATCTTAACCCAGCTCTTACTGGGTACAGGTTCTGATTAGAAAATATAATAAAGACACGAAGAAAAGGGACAGAGAGAAAAAGAACAGCACAGAAGAATGAAGCTGAGTGGGGACTGCATAGATACACACAGTGACCAAGGAAGGCCAGTCAGAAAAAATGAGAATACCAGAGCTGCCTTCTAGCCACAGCATCACAATGACACACCACCACCTCTAGGAGGTGCTTTGGCTTCTAACACACAACCAAGACAAGAAATCCTGTCCCCTACAAAAGGCATTTTTGTTTCAGTGACTTCTGGAAGAGAGGAAGACACTGAGCAATTGTTCAGGATTGAAAAACACAAGACAGGACAAAGTATGTGCAATCAGACGGGTTCTCCTAAGCCCCAAGCTAGGCAAAGAGCTCCACCATGGTGTATGCTCCACTCATTCCACACTAACACACTGCTCTTCTTCCTCCTATTTACTCCATCTGAAACTGATTGCATACGACCTTCAGATTTTCCAGTCATTCTTCTCTGCCTTTGGAAAGGACAATTCTTACTTAGAAGGGGCTTTGTCAATCCAAACACACAGGTCAAATCGTGTCAGAGTTCTGAGGCATTAGGATTTGTTTCACATGTAGGAGAAACAGCTGTGAAATTTACAGATGAATTAAGGTTCTGAAATTCTTGCTCCCCCATCATTTGGAGCCAAAGTTGCAGCTCAAGTGACTCTGGAATTGTACTTTAAGAGCAGTGGTAATAGATTCTTGTGCTTTTGTAGTCATGGAAAGTCGCTCCTAGCACTTCATTTCAGTGAAAATGCTTAAGAATTATTGGAAGAAAATGTGAAGAACATTTCTTTCAGAATGCTCTCTCTAGAAACAAAAAGGGTAACTATCTGAAAGTAATTTTCTTTCCTACAGTATGTCTTAATATTAACATAATAACGAACACTTAAGACAGTATTCCCCTCACATCTCCATTATTAATCTCTTAAAGCTGAGTTATGAACAACATAAAACATTAATGCATCATGCCCTATTACTGCCTTATTAGAGCATCTTCCCAGTATGGCTTGGTAGATGGTTTGTGCTCATAAGGAAGATAAATTTCCATTTACCAGAAGATATTAAAAAAAGACCAACAATCAAACCAAAACAACACACCCTGTCAATATTGTTTCCATCAAAAGCATTTTCATAAATTAATGAAAAATTAATGAAGCAGACAAAATGTAGTAATCTGGTTAAATATTAATGTTCTATTTCCTAAATATTTTTTTTCAGAGTGTGTCTGCTGAACTTTCAGCACCCTCTGGTGAGAGCACCTGAGCCCCCATCCTCCTCCTCAGAGCTGCTCACCCTGTTGGGGACCACTCACATTAAAAAGGGGATGGGAGAGTCTTCAACCAGACCTGAAACCTCTGGCCTCTGTCTGGGTTTGTTTAAACCTGAAGTCTTCTATTCTGTAGGTTGCTTCATTACAGGAACAGACTAAACTCACAGGTTTGTAAATTCAATTGTATGATACCAAGTGTGTGGATAGGCTGGACACTGCATTCCAATAGAGGACTGAGGCTTGTTTTTCAGTTTCTGCTTCTTGCCTGAACATCATGTTTTGCTTGTTTTTTCACTGTGAGCTTAGCAGTCAGTGAGTGAACTGTGATCCCACAAGAAAGATTTATCTTTCAACTTAGTTATATCCTAACTTTCAAATCCTTTATAGTTCTCAGACCACTTATCAAAAATAATCAAGCTTCTTATAGTTTTCTCTGCTTTCCTGCTCTAATCTTCAAATCTGAGACTTACATTAATCTTTTGTCCACTGTTGCAGAATATGCAAGTGAAGACTGTATTTTCACATTTTTTAGTATACCTTTGAGGCATTTTAAAATCAGCTGCAGCTGTAACCAAATAAAACTGTTTCTGGGGCAACCTGTTCATGCTTGCACTCCTGAGCATTCAGGAAAAAGTTTCAGAAGGGGCTTAAAAAGATAATAATCTGCCTGACTATAAATTTCCCATCAAAGGAATTCCTAACAGGATGACATTGACAAACTCAGCCCTCGACCATAGTGTGGACACAAGTACTTACACATACATTTGTCAGCAAAGGAACAGCACAGTGCTTTGAGCTGAGAATCTGGAAGTCCAGGTCTAATTCCATCTGTCTTGGTGAGGACCAGCTAGTGACAGAGCTTGCTTGATTCCTTCATCTGTGTAGTTGCCCTGATAGCTAACTCAGGGGGACACTGGGAGGATTCATTAGTTAATGTTTGTAAGTGCTTTGAAGATGAAAAGGGCTACAGAAGAGATAATCAGTTTTACAGTCTCTAAAAGCTTTTACCACGTCTGCAGAATTATTTTGGAGTACCACATGAGTATTATCTGAGAGAATCTGTCATTTATCACATATATCCAGAGCTCCAGCCCCCTGGGCACACAAGACCTGGGTGTTGCTACTGCTGCCTTCAGAAACAAACACCAAATGGCTTCTTCACCTGCCTTTTCTTCCTAACTGGAAATTCTGAGATCACTGTGATTTTTGGAGTTCTTTTCTATGTGCCTGAATACCCTGTTTTTTCCTGATATTATAGAGGACTAGGAGATGACATCCCATTCTCTGAAGAAATCTTTAAGGCGAAATAGATGTATTTAACTTCAGCAGATTTCCACTGGGTTGCCTAGAAAGTCCTCAATCTATAAATCTGCACATCCCAGCTGCATTTCCTCCCTTAATTGATTTTTTTTCCCAGTAATCAAACTGGAAGTTTCAAATGAAACAGAATCCTCCTAAATTTTGTTAAGTGAGCCAGGACACAAAAGCATCAGAATTTTCAGGAAATAATGTCTATCTATGCCTTATTCATATATTTTTATATCCTAAATAAGAACAGCCATATCTTGTCTCTCAATTTTAAGTAGAATTATTTTCATTAATATTTGAAGCACAGAATATTAAAAGAATGTCAACCTCGTATACACACAATTGTGTATGTTTCAGTCGTTATAAACTGACACCTCTCTGCATTGAAATATGTCAGTTCTGCTGCCCCATTACACTACTCCAAGGTGACTCTAGATCCCCCAGTAGCTAGGACAGAATCCAGTTTAATTGTGGCCACATGGTACCTTTCATTTTTTTACCAACATCTTCCTTCGGGTTGGATAGCTATTTTCCCTTTCACAATATTTATTCTTAACGCTTTTATAACAAGTAGTTATAAATTCAGATCTTTTCTCACACAGGCCCAATGATTAAAAGCCTTTTAGGCTCATTTGCATGATACATTACCCATTATCTTAATTGTCATTGTACAGTATGTGACCTATCCTCCCTCATCTTCCCCCCGCCCATTTATTTAACGTGAAAACAGATTTCCAACATTGTACTCCAGTGCAAGGTCATTTTCACACTTCCCCATCTACAGCAAATCTTTTACCAATTGCACTCCTAACAATCAGTCTTCCTTGGACCACACCACACATTTCATGTGTCCAGCTGATGAGCTCTAAACACAGACCAAACCTTCTGATTCTCTGATTACATACTCCACATTTCCTACGACAGGATTTCCATTTCACATCTGTTAGTGCTGCCCTCAGAGTCTTTCACTGGAATTATGTCCTTTTTTTTTACAGCAGTAAACATCAGCCACACTGGTGGGTGTTGCACCAGTTACAGGAGCACTAGAGTAAAACAAGTTCTTAAACTTCCAGGACCATTTTAATTTTCTGTCCTCTAGCAACCACTGTCTCAGTTGCAAAGTTAGAAATGTCTTAATCATTATCTATTTATTACAGGTTGTTTTTGAAAACAACTCACCAGCTTAGAACTACCCTCTACATCAAGACACAGCGACAGCTGGGATTTTCTTCTCCCCTTCCTCCAAAGTAAATTCCACATAAATTGCTGAATGGATCCAAGACCATTATTTCCCATGCCTGCCACTAACAAATGCATGATTCCTGCTGAGCACCCAAAACCTGCCAAGACAATTTACATCCCTCCAAACACACAGAACTTGGCACACCGGCCACACAAACACTAACCATGGATTTAATGTGGCTACATAGGAACCAATAATAGAAAAAACATGGAAAATTAAACAATTGTTGACTGGTGGAAAAATTACTATGGCTTCAAAAGGCACCGGGGTGAACTCAGAGCTCCTGCTCATACCTGAATTTTCCATGGAGTAATGGATCCCGAGAGAAAACCATCTCAATGTAATTAGAAATGCCCAACACAGCTCAATTAGTCATTATGCTGCAAGCCCCCAGCAGCATTCATGTAGCCTATGCATAGACCTGACAGTAAGTTATATATGTCATTTAACTCATCTGTTCTTGATGAACTGTTGTCTGCAGTCTTTACTACCCTTTCTATGACTAAAGATGTTAGAGGGCAGCACCTTCCTGGACTAGCCATGGGGTTTTGTGCTGCACAAGTGTAACAGGAGATTGGGGTCAGAGCCTGTTCCAGCTCATTCTTAATAAAGGTTTCTGCTGCCACATTTTCCCCTTAGTTCTTCTTTAAGGATCAGATTTTTGTACCATTCTCCTTTGTCTTCTTTAGCTTCAAGCTGGACTCTTTAGAGCAAAGCTTGTACAATGTTGCCTGTGCTCAGAAGACTGAAGTTATCTGGATGTGCCCCCAAGAGGTGTAGGTGGCCACCAGGCTTTCAGAGCTGTATTCTGTCACCTAGAGAAACAGCAAACTCTTTTGACTACATTTCCTGGCTGACCTTGGCAAAGCTGCTACCAGAGGAAAGCAGTCTGAACTAGAGTTCTGTCTGAACTCTGGGACACCCATGCACCTGCCTTGCTGTTTGCCATCTCCCCTCTACAGCAGAGCTCAGCACTAACAAGCCAGTCCCAGCCTTCACTAATTCACCCTCCTCATGCTCAGACCCACCTGAGCGTGCCCTCAAGCCCTTGAGTTCTCTATGGCCAGCACAGAGAGAGAATGAGGAGGAGAGAAAGGGAAAGGTATGGCTCACAAGCATAGCAAAATAGAGTGGCTCATTCCTCCCACAGCAACTTTTGGTATAAGACAGAATGCATTTTGGATTCATTTCCTCTTCCCCTCATCTGTATAATAAACATATTTATCAGAATTTTATTTATAGTCTTTCTTGATCAGGGAATGCTCTCAGTGAGCAAGTGTTGACAAGAGATAAGAATCAACTACATTTGCTTTCTCTCTTACTAATTTTGCATTATTTAGGTTTTTCAGAATACTTTTTAAACCACATATATATGTATATTTTTTTTATATTTATTTACTGAATTCTAGAGAGTAAGAGAAAGTATGTCTGCACTACTGTAACATACAGACATTAAGCAGGCAGCTCAAGCACTGCTAAAATTAACACAGAAGCTATAGAGAAATGTACTTTATCTGTTTTGAAAAAAAAAATAATAACAAAACCCCAGGGCAGATATTCAGGTAGTTGAGTGTCCTGAAGTGCTGAGTGCAGGGGGATAGGAACAGTGAGCTACCCAGGCTGCATAATCACTGTAAGAATTACCCTTGCAGCAGCACAGACACACACTGTCATTACCTCAGTCTGGCAAAATAACAATTAGTGCAGAAAAAGAAAAGAAAATAAAAAGGAGAAGAAGAAAAAGACTAGGAAAAGCGACACTTTAATTAAATAGATTTGTTTTTAAATGTATAAAGACTATCTTACCTAATCAGAAAACAGAAATGCCCTCCATCTTACTCCAGCTCCACTAAAGAAAAAAGGAGGCTCTCCTTTAAAAATCACTGTAGTTCTTTTCAAGTCACTATGTTTATGA
Source organism: Ceyx cyanopectus (assembly GCA_013401355.1). Classification (NCBI taxonomy): domain Eukaryota; kingdom Metazoa; phylum Chordata; class Aves; order Coraciiformes; family Alcedinidae; genus Ceyx; species Ceyx cyanopectus. The sequence goes on from VYZU01079483.1 coordinate 6,368, forward strand.
CACAGGAATCAAAAATGACAAGGATTTTGATCTCCTGAATCACAATCTACTAAACCACCAGAATACCTTGTTTTCAAACCTTAAATAGATTTCTTTAGGTAATTCAATTCTTAAATTTTGTAAAACATATTACCAGCCACTAGAAGCAGAACAAAGAGAATAAAAGGGTAAAATGTGCAGGAATACAGCCGAGTCTAATGCTGCATTAACTGGAAGCACTCTCTGACAGGGATGTACAGCACAGGAAGGCACTTCTGCTGCTTCAAGTTAAGCTGAGCTGAGCTATCTGGGCATTTTTCTGGGTACCTAAAATATCCCCACAGCTAAAGATCAATGTGCACATCACTGTTCTATCACACATCAGGTAAGGACCTTAGAGCTGTAGCTTTTACTTGCATAAATATTCTTGTATCACACCTAGTATCAGTAAAGGCACTTTTGCTACTTCAAGTGAAGCTGAGCTGGACCATCATCAATTGCAAGATGACTGGATGAAGTCATGGCCAAAGTCCACAGCCTGCTGTCTGAAATGTCCCAGTGTTCTGTCTGCTGACCAGGCTCTTCTGGCTCACTCCCCACTTACCTGCTCTCAGAAAAGCACTCCAGAAATGGGCACTGACCTCATCCACCAAAGGACAATTCCTCCAAAGCTCCTCTCAGGATATAAAGATGCAAGAGTGCCAAAAATTCATTGTAAGGTTTTATAGCCTGACAAAAGCATCTGTCACTGCTGAAATGCAAGCTTTGGGTGGCACTTCTTGTCAGGACAACATGAACACATAGGAGGAATGTCAAAAGCAGAAATGATCTGCTGAGGAAGCCAGCCTGATAGTTCAGCTCAGCACCTGGAACTGAAANCACTTTAATTAAATAGATTTGTTTTTAAATGTATAAAGACTATCTTACCTAATCAGAAAACAGAAATGCCCTCCATCTTACTCCAGCTCCACTAAAGAAAAAAGGAGGCTCTCAGCAAGTACCCAGTAGCTGGAGCCAGCTCAGCTGTAGCTTATTACAAGAATCCCCAACCCAGCAGGATGAAATCAGGTGAACTTGGGCAAATCAAAGAACTTTAACTATTTAAGAGCTCAGGTACCCTTAGTTATATTTCAGTGGTGCGTTTCAACTGGTAGGGAGTAGTTAAAAAGATGTCAAGAAGTGTCATTAGAAAGACTCCAAGAAGTGTAATTAGAAATCCCTTATCTTTCTAGAATCTGGATTTTAAAAAATTAACTTCAAAATAGGTGTTATTTAACTTTTAAAAACAAAATTAAAAAAAAAACCCAAACCTTTAAAAATCACTGTAGTTCTTTTCAAGTCACTATGTTTATGACACAGGAATCAAAAATGACAAGGATTTTGATCTCCTGAATCACAATCTACTAAACCACCAGAATACCTTGTTTTCAAACCTTAAATAGATTTCTTTAGGTAATTCAATTCTTAAATTTTGTAAAACATATTACCAGCCACTAGAAGCAGAACAAAGAGAATAAAAGGGTAAAATGTGCAGGAATACAGCCGAGTCTAATGCTGCATTAACTGGAAGCACTCTCTGACAGGGATGTACAGCACAGGAAGGCACTTCTGCTGCTTCAAGTTAAGCTGAGCTGAGCTATCTGGGCATTTTTCTGGGTACCTAAAATATCCCCACAGCTAAAGATCAATGTGCACATCACTGTTCTATCACACATCAGGTAAGGACCTTAGAGCTGTAGCTTTTACTTGCATAAATATTCTTGTATCACACCTAGTATCAGTAAAGGCACTTTTGCTACTTCAAGTGAAGCTGAGCTGGACCATCATCAATTGCAAGATGACTGGATGAAGTCATGGCCAAAGTCCACAGCCTGCTGTCTGAAATGTCCCAGTGTTCTGTCTGCTGACCAGGCTCTTCTGGCTCACTCCCCACTTACCTGCTCTCAGAAAAGCACTCCAGAAATGGGCACTGACCTCATCCACCAAAGGACAATTCCTCCAAAGCTCCTCTCAGGATATAAAGATGCAAGAGTGCCAAAAATTCATTGTAAGGTTTTATAGCCTGACAAAAGCATCTGTCACTGCTGAAATGCAAGCTTTGGGTGGCACTTCTTGTCAGGACAACATGAACACATAGGAGGAATGTCAAAAGCAGAAATGATCTGCTGAGGAAGCCAGCCTGATAGTTCAGCTCAGCACCTGGAACTGAAATGGGGGATGGGGGGATGTGCCTGTGCACAGATTCCCTCTGTCTGTCCCCCATCTGACAGACAGCACACACCACTCATGACTGGATCAACCCCCCTGCCTGTTACATGATTTTCATCAGTTCTTCCAGCAAAGTCCTGAGGGGTTGGGCTCATTCCCAAATGCCCCCTATGAAGAAGGGATGATTGTCTCAAATTTCTCTTCAGTATTTTCAATAGTAATTACGTGGGCCTTGAGATCCTACTCCTAGCCATGATCTGCCTGATAAGAACTCATAACAAAAAGAATATACTGGAAATACAGTTGTGCTGCAGCCAAGTTGGAGAATTTTATGAGGCTATTGCATCTTCACATTAGTCTGAAAATCAGAAAGAATGTAGCTCAGGAGCAGAGTTCAGGGAGGAATTGCTTAGGGATGTGGTCAAAATCCATCTTTAATCTAGGAACTGGTCAGGCACTGACAGCGCTTTAGCCAATTAACTAAGTTCAAAATGAGCTGAACTTCACAAGTTTTCTTTTTATCTATTACAACATATGATATTCCTAGTGGTTTAGAAGGCACAAAGACCAGGGTAATATGTAAAAAAATCAGGAGTTGCTTTATTTTAGGAGTTTAGACAATTTTTCTCAAATCACTTTGGCACAAGCAATCGAATTAAAGAGAAGTGCTTCAGAAAAATGCCCATCATAGGCTGTCGGGTAAAGAAGTTGGTGAACCTCCCTGAGAAGACTTTGAGACACTGCTCTGACTTTGGCATTATAAATGTCTATTATGCCAATGAGGCAGGAGAGGTGTATTCAATTTCAAGTGCTGTATCAGTTGTGTAGTACTAATACCACAGACTGGAAATGAAAAACATCTAGCACTATCAGCACTAAATAATTTATCCAGACCTTAATGTTGTCTGTATAATACATTACTCAAAACAGACTTGTTGCAGTGCCAGCAGGTATTGAAATATTCCCAATAGAAACCCATCATATAAATCTGACCTTGGTTTTTATAACAAGTCAATGCAAAGAGAGGAAGGAGAACAATCTAAACACTGTTTAACACCTTCAGTATTTGTTTGAAAACAATAATGAAGACTAATGTTTTCGGGATAACTCTTTCAGTGTTTATTTAAATGAAGGGGAAACAAGCACCAGAACAACTGTCGAATGGAATTACAATTAAAAAAAATATTTTTTTTTCAGACAAAAGGGCACAAAATCACTTTTTATTTGACTATCCTGTATTTGAAAATAATGTTACATATTCATTTCATTTATCATTTAAAGTCAGATAATCAGGAAGTCATTATGTGGCCTACATTGGGCAGCTATTCGATTAGAGCATAATTGAACACTCTGTAAGGCAGCCAAAGCTGACAGGTTGGGAATGCATAATAGCCTTCCCATGGTATTTTGAAGCAGGGGAAAACTGTAGGAAAATCATTGTCAATCAAAACCTAACAACCAAATGAGAGAGGCTGAAATCTCAGCTACTTAGAAAAAGGAGAGTCAACTTAATTTTGTAAGCTGCTGAGACGTCGTGCTTTCTGTATTTATCAAATTATAAGGCATTGTTATTAAAAGATTGTAACTGAAACCAGAAAGCTTCATTTGGCCCATTCATCTTTGTTCATTTATCCGAGGCAAAGCAGTGATCAAAGATGAAGAGAGGACAGGTTGGACTCAGAAGCACAATGCTTGAACCCTGGCTTTGAAGGGTGCTGCTAGCTGAGAACAGCTATGAACAATGCCCACAAACAACCCTCCCTGCACAGAGCCTGCAAAAACATTGGCCTGCCGCTTGTTGAGTATTTAAATTACTGATCAGTGTTGTAAGAGGCTTGAAATTAAAATGTTATTTTTATTAAGAGGCTTGAAACTGTATTTCCAATTAGTAGCAATGTAAGTTTTCTAATTAAAAGCCTGTTTGTTTCCCGACATTATCAGCATATATTTTAGTAGAAACTTATGAGTGCTTTGGTAATCACCTATGTGTTTTTCTGTCTGTAGATCAGTTTTCATTGATCTATGGGCTATACATCAATGTGCACAGCACTGTTCTATCAAAGAACAGGTAAAGCCCTCAGAGCTGTAGCTTTTATTCACATAAATATTCCTGTACCACGAGCAAGCAGATGATGTCTAACATCACTGAAGTAACTGTGTCACAGCTGCTGTGGGAAACTAAACCCACTTTTCAGCCCCCAGCATCATTAGGTGGCTGTGGTCAATATTATGCAGCAGATGCCTTAAGCTCTCCAGACTGTCCTGGAAGACACTGCTTCCCACCTGAGTCTAACATCACCCTGAGAAAAATACACACACAGGACCTTTCTACATGTGTATGATTAGACAAAATGGATGGAAATAACAATCACTGAAAGATTGGTCTAATTTCTACTTGGTTGCCAAGTAGATAGTTTCCTTTTTTTTTTTTTTTTTCCCCAGAAATTAAAGTCTGTGTGCCCTGCATACAAAAGGTTAAGTGTTCCTGTGTGACTTAGTCTAGGTGATCCTGCTCAGGCAGGGGGGTTGGACTAGATGATCTTCTAGGTCCCTTCCAACCCCTGATATCTGTGAATCTGTGAATCTGTGTGAGAGTACTACACAGGTGGGAAACACCAGCAGGAAGCTCCTCCCGTTATTCAGTTAACAGAATAAACTGATAACCATCATCTGAAATCATTCAGCCCACTCTACTAACTAAGCCTGGAAATATAATGGAGCCTCTCAGGAGGAGCTGTAAATCACTTGAGGTAATTCAACACCAAAGGGGAGCTGTATCCCAGGATGGGATAAATCCAGGCATTAGATGCCTTCCTTTAAAGCAAAGGCAGCATCCCGAGCTGTTTTTTGGTATCGTGTGAGGACCCGGAGGGCAGAGAGTACTGCTGCAGGCTCTGCTCCATTCATTCCCCCCGGCTGCCAAAGCCCCTGGGGCCAAGGGGGAAATCGGCTCTACACGAGCGTCAGCCCTGCCTGCCTGCTGGCACACAGGGGAGGGGGATCCTTGTCCGCATGGGGAAAAGAGTGACATGGAAATGAAGAAAGGGAGGAAAAGCAAGCAAAGAATGGAATGGCAAAACTCTGACGTGTATTCCCTCTGATTCTCTAACATTAAATTAGTAACCAATACTAACTCTGTGCTGTTCCTGAGATTCTCTGGAGTTCTTTCACAGCAGATCAGCACCTGATTTACAGTAAATCAGTAAGATACAATGTTTTCCCTTCATTATAAATTCATATTTATTCCTTTTGTATGTGTATTTATGCCAATTAATTTGCAAACTTGCAAGTCTTCTAACCTAATATGAAAATAATCAAATTACTAAACTCTTCCCAAGCATTTACCTTGGTGTGACTTTGCTCACATCTTCTTTCTCCTTGCTGTCTGGCTTTTTGCCTTCCTAACGCTAACAAGCACAAACAGGAGTAAATCCAGTGGAGCAGCACTAAATTGCATTATTCTTCCAGAGGTCATCTCTCTCCTCTATTTAAGGAACAACCTAGAGTTTGTACTCTGCTGCATTATCCCATCTTTGCTACCTGATACTACATCTCTTCAGAGCTGCTGAAGATTATATCCAGTATAATGAAAATTAAATGAAAAAGACAAGAATTACTTGACAGTCATTTCTACTTGTCATACATTTTGGGTTCTACAGCCAAGTGAAAACATTAAATGATGGGATTTTCAAAAGTTTAGTTTATTCTTTAGAGTGGGAGATAGGACTGTAGTAGAACTAAATTTGTTGGAAACATCTTTATCATGCAAAGTAAATGTTTGCACATAGACGTTTCTTTTGCCAGCTGACAAAATAATTCCACTGAAAGAGTTTGCTGACTTCTAACAAAAAAATCAGAACTTGATTTTTGAAAAGGTAAAATACAAGGGGCACAGAATGGTCCTATGATGATGATTAAAACAGTGTGAACAACAGGAGCAGATTTGTTAAAATGATTTAACCAGCAATCTCCTCTTATTTAGTAGATTCCAGAGTTTCCTAGCATGAGGTTGTATGATCCATCCATATTTCTGAGACAAGCCCAGAGCAGTTTTGCCCCCTATTTTAGTTTAAACTACTGTATTTGTAACCCCTCTCTTTCTGTTGACAGCATCTGTGTTGGCATGCTTATCTTTATCAGAAAGCTTATTATTAAATATCTACTCAAAATGGGATCCTGGGGAATGTAGACACTTCCAAATTCTTAAGGGGCACCAAACCTTTTCAATGCTCCTCTGAAAGGGCTGACTCAGCACCAAACACACATTTGAATGCAACAAAACATTTGGGTAGTTTTTCATTTAGAGATGACACTTTCAACTTGGCTTCATCTCTATCTAGTTTAATCATAGAAGTATTATAAATCATGAAGCATCAGTAAGGTACCCACATTTCCTTTGATTCCTTTCCTTAAGCTCCCCAAGAAGAAGAGAATTTGTAAAACAAAATGTATTTCAGCTGCTGTGCAGCATCACATGTTATAACTGAACACTTCATCTTTACAAATTCCAGAGGGTCTCCACTTCCCTCCTTGGTTTTCATTCTGTGGACTTCTCAATGGCAAGTGTATTTTTTACACATCTAATGGATGCTTACAATATGCACACCAGGCTTCCGAGCCACAAAATTCATTTACCCACAGTGTTTGTCAGGCCAAATTAATGTAATAGTATAAGTAGTACTAGAATGGAGATCTCGGGATGCTGATAAACATATCTGAACATATTGTAAGTGATAAATTTAGCTTCCATGATAGGATCCTTGCAAAAAAAATTAGCCCTGCAACTGGTCACAGGCTGTTTGAAAAGACTGAGCTACATTTCCCCGATAAGCTGCACACCACTCAAAAACTTGAAATATTCAAGTTCAGGCTGTAAACTGGGAAGCTATAATTTCAGAAGGATTCAAAGAGCGCTCCAACACACGGCTTTATGGGATTTTCAATTATAACTAAAATAACTGAAGATGTAAACAGAGACAGAAATGACTGTACCATCAAACATCTGCTTCATAATTATTTGAACGGCAGAATGCTTATGAATCTCCCATCTATTTATAATCCTGGCTTATACTGAAATCTCTCTTTGTTTTAGTCTACTTAGAAGGATACTGTCCAGTTGAAATGTTATTCCCCATTCTGATATGTTGTCTTGATGAGACAATAGCCTACTCTGAGTGTTGCTTATGTGCTGTTTAAAGTTATGGCTTGAAGAAATTACATAAGAAATCACATCTGGCAGTGACCTACATCACTCATTATCTAAGGTTTTACAGATTGCTACTGCACTACAGAAACATATTTTATCTTCTTATCTGAAGATAAAATGGGGGCCAAGGCTGTTGCCCCCCAGCACCGCTTAACAATAAGCTATCAAATAGAAAGTTCCACAAAAATGTATTTTAATGTAAAACCAGGTAGAACCTTTTTTTTCTCCATGACTCATAAAATTAAAAGATAGCTGAAGCTGGAAGTGATGCATTATTACAGCTCTCTATTATAATAAACTTTAGGCTACAGAAATGCTATCACACACCAGTAACTCAAGCAACTAAGTCTCTCCAACACAAAAGGAAAACATGAAAGAAAACATGGAAGTTGTTGAAAAAATCATTAACATTTTTATGCTTCCAGTGAATTACTGGGAGGCTGAAAAGATCTGAGATGGTCAGAAAATGCATGGGCATACGACCACAACTTGTGTCTTCATCAGAAGGCAGAGTTCCACCAAATGGCCTTGCCATGGTTTAAGAGAAGATTTCTACCTTTTTATTTTTGATTGAGGCAAGCCCTTATCCTCTAACCTCACTCCTCTTTCCATAAAGTGTTATGTAAAATTTTCATTTAGCATCTTTAGCAATCTTACATTTGGTTTGAATAGTACATTTTCATTTCATTCATCATTTAAAGACAGATAATCAGAAAGTCATTACACGGGCTGACACCAGGCCCTGGGCTGGATTGTATTGTAATTGAGCAGTGCAGAGCGTGTGCCAGATCTAATGGGTAATGAATACATGATGGCAGCAGAACCCTCGGCACAGCTCCTGGGGAATCAGAGGGGGCTGCTGCACTGACATGCAGGGTCACAGATGTTGTGCTGATTTACTGATGGAGTGATTGTGTAATTAGGTAATCAATGGTGAGTAGAAGACTATATGTGGCAGCTTATTTGATAGCAATGAAGACCATATGAGTAGGAGGCTCACGTGCTGGCCAATGCAAGAGTCTGTTTTGGGTTGGTTTCATTATTTGTGAATTCCTGATGATACATTCCATGAGTGTGAGGGTGGAATGCCAGCAGTGGAGGGCTGACTCCAATTTAAACACTACAGTGACCAATTCCCACAGACTTTTTACAGTGTTACCCGTGCAATTTAGAAAGCTCAAGTTCTCAACATTGATTAAAATAAAATTCACCTTGCTTTGTGGTTTGGCTGTACTCCTGCTAGGGATTTTTACAATTTCATGCAGAGGGAAAAAGCAGTGCTAGTGAAAAAAATGTGAAACTTCTCTAAGCACTTGCTCTATGTTTACTCTGCTCTCACTAAAAGCATTTGGTAACATTTGGGTTTTTTTTCCTCTGAATGACAGTATGTTTTAAATAACAAACATAGAGAGAGAACATTCACATTTGAAAATACTGTTATAAACATTAGGCAAGACTGTGCTATAAGTGGCTGTTCATAGAAAAATGTGTTACTCTTTTACACAATCAGATGATTGAACTCTTTACTAACGATGCTGAATGATTACCATATTTCTGCCTTTTTCCTCATGTCAGTGACTGTGTAATAGCAGCTTCTCCCTGAATTGCACCTCTCTCTGGGTCCATGGTACTGAAAGACTGACACTTGGCTTCAGGTACCATGCTCAGCAGGGGTCTGGGTAATCCCAGCACTCTCCAGTGCAGCAATACACCTGTCTGCTTCCCAGTCACCTTAATGAAAGTGTCTCTGTTGGGTTTTTGGCATCCACAGGAACTTCCCTATGGTGCCTGTGACAGCAAGTTCCAGCTGGGGTTTGGCATCCGTAAGGATTTCCTCCCAGGAGCCTGTGACAAGCATGCAGTGACACGGAGATCCAGGAAATGCATTATTTACTCATTACTCAAAAATATAAAGTAAGGGGACCAAAGGAACATAGTGGCAAAGGCCAGCACGCAGTTATCACACCAGTTTGTTTCATCCCTGGTAAAGAGGAGCAGATGGCTTCTGCTTCATTCTCTACCTTTCTCCCTCCATCAGGCTTTGCCAAACTGTCAGCTCTCCACCGACACCCTGGGCGGTCATCTCATCGCTTCCCTCACTCCTCCTGTCTCCACTGGGGACACGGGATCTTCCTGCATGCCAGGCTTTACCCTGGAAACAATAATGCACTCTAGCTGGAGGGAATCCAAATAGAGAACGTGCCTTAACAAAGCAGGACAAATGCTTGTTTTCTCTTCCCTACACTGCTCAAAGAGTTCATTTCGGGCAGCTCCACAGCAGGTAGAGCACGAGAAAGAAGCAAGTTAAAAACTGAGTCATGTTCATAACAAGTATTGCAGATTCTTCTCAGTTTATCACAATCAGAAATTTCATCCCTAACAAAGAATTTGTAAAGAATGACAGAATTTTGATTCTAGCAGGTGCTTTTTGCTGTGATGTCTTTGGAGGTATGCAAACTTCTGGGCAGGGTTGCAATGATTTGGAATTGTGCACTGCTAGATATCAAGTATTTCTATCGTACAGACAGAAAGGATGAATACATAGAACATGCCACAACTCCATCAGCTTAAACTTCACTATTACATGGTTTAACACCTCCCCTCCTCACCCCACCACTGCACTTGTGCACCCTTTACTAGCAACTATATAGGCTATTACTTGGAATAAACCCAGACTATAACTTTTCCTTATGATTTCCCACCTGTTTGCCCACCTTCTACACCCCACAATGAGATGAATACTGTTAAGGTCTTCATGTAACAAGTCCTGCTATGCATTTCAGCAAAGAGGTACTTAGGATCTTGAAGATTTTTGCTTGGTCATTGATTATTTTTCTTATCTAAGTCTCTACTGGGCTAAATGAGGAATTTTCCTTTTTTTCTGCTCCTCCTTTAATAGAAAACTATTCCTTCCTCCCAAATAATTTCTACCTTTCCTGAGAGTCCTGACAAGTAGAACAGGTACACTTGCCACTTAGCGGAAAGAGAGATTTGCCACATCAGGCTTCCATACAACAAAGCAATTTTTGGTGCTTGCCTGTGAAGAGCCTGGACAACACCTACCAAATGTCTGTCTGCTTGGATTCTTTTTCCAGACTGAATTTCACAGTCCTCAGAGTCTAGAAAGCCATCAATGCCAGCTTCTTTCTGAAAGCAGGACCGTTCTTCTGCTACAGAGTAGTGATTAAGAGTTACACACCCACTTAATTAAGACACTCAGTTAAAGAAATTCTCTCCAATCATGTTGGTTTGGTTGTTTGGGTTTTTTGTTTTGGTTTTGTTTTGTATTGTTTTGTTTGTTCTCTATAGCATAGCCCAGACTGTCTCTTTCAAGACCAGTACAAGCAAAATCAGTGTTTATATTTATTGTACTGTAAAATTTAGCCATTTTACAAATCAAAACACCTACCAATATTGTTTAATTGTTCTCAAGTAAGGATATTTCTATATTCAAATCATGACAAAGATTCAACTGTACTTTCAAAGGCACAAACTAAGGAAAAGCTGAAGTTTAAAAATAAACTTCCTATTGTAATTCACATGACTAGGAGATATCCACCATTTTTAAACTGAAAACTCTTAATTCTCTTTATGACTGTCTCAGCAAAGAGGATTTGCTGTCAAACATGGACCAAAATAAAGCTTTCTTTACTATTCCAGCATATTCAGGCAGCAAGGAAGTCCTCGGGCTAATCTGCAAAGGGGTAATTCCATTATCCAGGGAAGGTAATGGGTTTTGAATGGTGTTTGGTAGTGCTGCAGGACATTTAGGATGATAATGATGTAAATCACTCATTTCTAAATGATACTAAGTAAGAAAAATGTGGGTTTATTGAAATGATTAACTTAAATTGTGTCTAACTACCTCACAAAACTGCCTATCTCAAGTACTTTAAAAGAGGTATGGGTCATCTTTGAAATCAAAAGTTAACCACCCTAACCCTACAGATTTCCCATCCCTCTATGAATCCTGTAGATCTCTGAAGTTTCTGAAGGGTTACCCTGGAGCCAGACCCCTTGTCTTAATGACATGGGCAAGACACAGTCCTCTCAGCAAGAATTACCCGGAAGTGCATAATGAAAAGAAAACATAAGACATTTACCTCAGCACACATGGAACAGGTTTTATCCACAAGGATTATGCTATTTCAGACCAGGTCTTCAAAAAACATGTTTTGATTGGGTGGGTGTGGCATAGGGGGACCAGTCTCTTTGCCAGTGTGCCCAGTAATAGGACAGAGAATAATGGGTGCAAGCTAGAACACAACAAATTTCATCTCAAGTGAGCAGGAACTTTACTGTGAGGGTCATGGAGCCTGGCCCAGGCTGCCCAGAGAGGCTGTGGAGTCTCCTGCTCTGGAGACTTTCCAGCCCCACCTGGATCTGTTCCTGTGTGGGCTGCCCTGGGTGCCCCTGCTCTGGCAGGGGGTTGGACAGGACTCAGTGATCTCCAGAGGTCCCTTCCAAGCCCTGCCATTCTGGGATTCTCTGGCTGTAGGAGCAGATCAATGCAAGCCTAGTTGCCAGAGCAGATGGTGAAGCACATCTCTAACATGGATCAGTAGGATGAGTCAGTTCCAGATATTTTTAAAAGTCATACGAAAACTGTCTTATATGGCCCACATCAAAGTTACAACAACTTGAAAACTGAAAAGTCCTCTCACCATACCTCAGCTGCCTTATGTGGGAAATAAGGGGGTTTTATCTTTTTAACTAGAATAATTTGATAATGAAAAGTTTTCACAAGTGCTCAGTCCTTGTGAAACTATATAAGTGCAAGGGGGTGAAAATTCAGGAAGAAAGGAAGAGCTAAGTGTGTGCTCTGCTGCTTTACAGAGTCTAGAAGAAAGGCAGTGAAAGCTGTTCAGACACAGCAGAGGAGGAGGAGGGGTAAACACCAGAAATGTACGGATGGAAGAGTGGAATCTTTCTACATTCTCTATCAGGAACAGAGAGAACAGTCTTCATTCACCAGAATCTTTTCAAAGCACAGAGAAGGAAGGAGAGGAAAAAAGAACAGACAAAATAAGTAGATAAAAATGAAAGGAAAAAGAAACTGAGGTGGATGTGAACAGAAGGAGTATAAAAATGTTAACCCTGGCAATTGCTATCTCTTGCAATGTTACTGAGTTTGAAGAACCTGGAACCTACCTTACAGAGCCGTAACTTAAAGGACTTTCAATGTTCTTGGGCAGATCTTTATTACTACATTACTATGTTATTTGCAGCTCCCATACTGCCCAGTGTGCATTGTATCATTAAATCATTGACAGCATCTTTGCAAACACCTTGAAAAAAAATCCGGATTATTCTTATATAACTGCAAAATTCCTTGCTCTTAAGTACCTTTATATGCACACAGGGCTCCTACACTTTTAAATGTTGCTGAGGGTCAGTAAAAATAACACCAGTTGGTCTTTCCTAAATTTAGAGGCCTTTTTATATGCCAAAGAGGATTTGGCATTTTGCTTCTGAAAGAAATGCATGTGCTTGCTGGGCTCTCCTACCTTATACTGGGAGTACAGATCCCTTCAGTTTCTATGGTTTCATACAGCCTTATTCCCAATATTGCAGTGTTAGTTGCTCTTTAATATGACTTTAAGAGAGTGATTGCTTGGTAGTTAACATGTAATGTCCTGAATTCAGCCTTCACATCACCACATGCTGCCATCCCGAGGCACTGGGACTACCCAGACACTTTCTTTGGCAGCTCTTTGTGCTGTGCTGCACATTGTGTGATGTGCTGACTGTCCCAATGCCCTGCCACTCCTATCTTGGGGCTTCCTTGATGCCACCTATTGTACCCCTCTAGTCCTTGCACAACAGGAGCAAACTTCTGTAGAAAAATAAAATAAAATAAAATAAAATAAATCCACATCCGAGGCATTGAATAACTTGTGCATGCTAGGGAAATGCTTTTTTTCCTCAAGTCTGCCTATATTGAGTCAGAAATGAAAAATGGATTAATTTATCTCCTACTCAGGTCTAAACTTCACCAGAAAAAAAAGAGGACATTCTTAATCCTGAAGGATTGATCGTAAGAGAGAAATGGACATTGTGTATTTTCTTCCTCAGCTGAGTATCTCTGCTAAGCATGCACTGCACATGTGAACTTTTGCCTTCAAGTCACATACCCTGAGCAGGTTTGTCCTTGCCAGTGAGGAAGAATACACGTTACAGCAGAGCATTCCATAGAGATGATTTTAAATGGAATTTTTCATTGCTAAGGAAGTAATGATATAGCAGCCTCACAGCACAATGTCTTATTCTAGAGATGAACTGTCATTTAATTCATGTCATTCAAACAGCAAACTTTCCTTCCTTTCTCTATAAAGCCAAACATGCTGTGTTCTCATCATTTGAGAACTGTAACATTTCCAAAGAGGCCCAAGACAACATTATTGCATGACACAAATCAGCCTGCCGAGTTCAAATGATGAAATGCAAGATGTCAAACACACACTTTCTCTTGTCAAATTGATATTCTTCTACCGTGTATTTAATGTAATGCTTACATAACTTCCATCAGCTTCCTGGATTTCTTGAAGGCAAAGAAGCTGTTAGTGTTAGCCACTTTTTGAAGGCCTAAGAAAGAAACTGGAGACATATTTCCTTCTGCAGTTCCCCCTGCTAGAGATTCTGAAAAGCAAGCCACCACACAATGATGTCCACAGCACTGAACTTCCATTGTATTGCTTTTGGAATAATATTTCTAAATTTCTGAATATTTTCTCTCAGCAATCTACTTCAAAGAAGCTCTTATCTTTGCACATTCAAAATCTGATTGAATTCATACCAGGGAGAGAAGTTGTATTTTATAGAGCTGAAGTTTAAGGAGAGTAAATAACTCATCACCCAAGGCTCTACCTCAAGAATCAACCTCCCTGCAGATTTCATTTACTATTTCCATTAAGCTGTTAACATTAAACATAAGGAGAAAATCACTATCACCAGAGGTTCACAACCTACCATTAAAACAACCCCACATTTATAGGCAAGACTACATAGGTATAAATGTAATTCTTCAGTCATTTGCAGGATCTTTGCAATCAGATTCTCCTGCAAGAACACCTCTAAGTGGATACAGTCCCATACACCATCTGACCGTAGAATTTATGATGTAATGATTAAAAATAGATTTATACATTGAATCTACTTAAAATGCAACCTCAGACAAGCCTCTGGTTCTAAGGCTCCTCTATTAACAGTTCCACAAAGACCATTTACTGAAATTGGTCATTTGATTTTCTTTTGTTGGTGTGAAAATATAGAAGAGTTTGTTGTTTTCTTCATTTTTGTCTTAGATAATGAAGAGTGCTAAGTACTTAAGAAAATATATTTTCCTCTCTAACTTCCATTAGAATACACACACTAGATTTGTGTTTTCTTTCTTTCTTAATTTCTGTTTTACATGGTGGTCTAAAAGCATTTCACAGGTGTTTGCTGGAACTCATTAGACTATTTGGAACTCCTTCATGCTCTCTAAAAGGCAATTAAAATGTGTCTGCAAATTACCTCCTGTGGTCTGAAGCACAGCTGCCTCTCATCCCCCTGTTACTACACCCTGCGTCCAAACAGAATGGAAATGCTGCTTTGATACCTGCAGTTTCCAAAGGCAAATCATGCCTTCCTGAGTGACAAAAATCCGCTGCACGCTTCTTAAGTTTTCAGTGCAATGGCTTTTGTTGCCAGAAAAGGGAAAAAAAAAAAAAAAAGAGTTGATAAGAAGTTAAGAGACAAACTAGTTAATTAAGCAGATAATACAGGCAATGGGAAACCTCAAGTAAATCAAAGAGCAGTTGTTACATATTTAGAAAATCTAGGTATGTGCAGGCAAAGCATAAGACTCTAAATGGGAAGATGCTTGAGATAGTTTTTCTATTTCTTCTTTCTTCTTAAAAGGGAGGGGTAAAAAAACCCGAAGGATCGATGCAGGTGTACTTGCAGAACTTGTTATCATTCTGTAAATATCTGGCAATTAAAAACACAGTTTGAGTTTCTATTTTAGTTACTTCTCAGAGAACTCAAATTTCTCTCTCAATCCCTTCTGAACTGCCAACTTCATTGGAAATTCTGCCTGAGTAATGAAATGACTGAATGAATCTTAAACTTTTTTCTTTCTATAGTTTTGTCCACTCTAGATCACTTTTAAAATGACAATGAAAATTCATTTTTTCCCACAGGATGTTGTCAAAATGAAATTGTACAAGTTATTCAATCACTTGGTTTTTCTATATGCATTTGTCAGTTCTAGAAGAGCAGGGCATTCCTTACATCTAAATCAGAAAGGATTAGCTCCAACTTTTTATCTTTTTTTTGGTTTTTTTCTGGCCATGTGCAGGAACACAAAGGCATGACTGCCTGGTTTTGTGCTCTGGGGGTAGCAGACTCCAAAACAGCTTCAAGGCTATTTCTCCACCTTCATATCCCCCTTCTGTTCCAAAATCACTAACCCAAATGGCATAAAATCCTTGTCTCTTCAGCACCCATCACATCAATGTCCTTTGGCCTTTACTGATTGCCTTGGCCCTTTCCATGCAGCTACAGCTGACCCCTCCCTGCCCACCCTCAGTGTGTTCTCACTTGTTCTCTCCCCCCTCAGCTCTGCAGTCACTTTTCCACAGGGGTACCACAGCAAACCTGCCTTTATTACATGCAAATTCCCATCTTTCCCATATCCTAATGCACCTTCTTTCTTTCCAGTCTTCTCTCAGCCCTTAATACTCATTCCCTCCCTGTTACTTTCTTCCAGTAAGCCATAAAAGATGAATAAGTAATGACCATGCATTTCAAACAAAGCCATGTCTGGTAGTCACAGACAATCCTACTGTTGCATAATAGGGATTTTTACAGGAGATGTGCCAAGGCAATTGTGGGCTCAATAACACTGTCTCCTGCAAAATTGGCAGCTGTGGGTCTGAAGGGGACCCTAAAGCTGCTCTGCTGTTCAAGTGCAGTCACACGGTAACTGAGTGCAGTTCTCAGGTGGAAATGCAGCCACAGCCAGAGAGAGAAGACCAGCAGATGACAGTGAGATCTATGTGAAGAGTCTAGAAGAGTCTTACAAGACATCAAAGTAATTGTTTTGGTTCCTGATTTTACATCTGTTTTCAATGCTGAGAAAAATAACTTCCTATCACATAACATTCAACCATCAGATGTACATGATGAACCCTCCAGTAAGGTAAATCTTGGGGTTGTTTAAAAAATCCTAGAGGTACTGTCTTGTGAATTCCTACAGCACCTTGCCTCACCTATATCCACCTTAGCAGTTTACTAAATGCAATGTTGTGGCTTATTATAGATGTGAGGTAATTATCAGGCCTTTACCAACCTTTTACAATCAGAAGAGTAATAAAAAGTTGTGTTTCCATTTTAAAAAGCTGAAGGCTTCTTCCCAGTTTAAAAAAAGAAAAAAAGAAAAGAAATAATTAAAACTCTATCAGCAGATAAAGAAATCTTCTTATATGGCAACTGAGTACAAAGACATTCCCATGGCTTTGGAAGACAACTAGTAAAAGTAAAAACAGAAGTATCCAGAACCTTCAAATCCCCTCCTCTGCTCAGCTAGAGGTACAGGCAGGCCAAGCCAAGATAGATAGACACACTGTTAATTAGATCAACTAAAAATACTTGCTAATTTTGTAAACAAAACACACCCACAATTAAATTAATGACGCACTAATTTTGCTATTATAAGAATCTCAGAAATGTTGGGGTGTCATAAAAATCTTGTTGGCTCAGAATTGTCTTTCTTTGAATGTATTTAAGATTTTATCTTTACACTAATGGGAATTTTGAAATGTAACTGCAGCAAATGTTCTGTCATACAACATTCAGTACAGCATATTTAGTACTGCCAGTGCTCCAGAGCTTGATACTTGTTATACACACATCAAATCCATGTTCTAGAAGATCCCTGCCATGACTGACTTAATTATCAGCTCCAATTGTAAATGTCTTGCAAGATCTATATCTCAGAAAAGCAAAATTTCCATTTACTTTAGAAACTAAAGATTAAAAAATGGACAGGAATTCAGGGAAACTGTGTAGATTCTAATCCAAATTTGTTTTGCTCCACTTTTCAGCAGTGGACTGGGCATATTTGTTTAGACTTGTGTCTAAGGAAAACCTATTTGCAATGTTCATAATGAGGGAAGGAATAAAACATCATGACTTCATTCTGTTCATACCTGTCTAGTTACTATTGTGATTTTTCCTACTTTGGGTTGCAGTTTGCACCAGTGTTGTCAT
This sequence comes from Ceyx cyanopectus, assembly GCA_013401355.1. NCBI lineage: Eukaryota > Metazoa > Chordata > Aves > Coraciiformes > Alcedinidae > Ceyx > Ceyx cyanopectus. The sequence continues at coordinate 24,015 of VYZU01079483.1, forward strand.
CTCAATCCAGCTTTTTGGGCACTGTGCCATCTTTGATGTGTTGGTACAGTAGCTGGAATTGTTGGAGAAACTGTAGCTCCTATGTACCACAACCTCCAGTGAGGCTACTCATCTGCTTTAAATTATGTATTAAGTATGTGCTGAATCATGTTAAAAAGATCATTTTCTTCATGTTGAATTAAGGAACATTTATTCCTCTTCATCCTACAGATGTATCATTTTCATTTCACTAGAGACCATTCCACACATCTCAGATCACGTTACTGGTGTTACTCCACCCTCTCCAATTGACACGACCTGTCAAACTGATTGAGGCAGCTTAAATAACCTTACCAAATACAAACTCATACTTGAAATGCTGAAAACAACACAAAAATTCCAGGTACAGAAAAAAAACCAACCCAACATCATCTGATTGCTTCTCCTATGGGGTTCTTTTTTGGTATAAAAAGTGTATAAACCAAATGTCTGCCACCAATTTTGTACTTTTACAAGCACTAACATTTTAACAGCAGAAATGTTAAATATCAAAGTAATAGATGAGCATTCCACTAGAAGGCAATTTCACTAAATATCACAGGTATTAATCTTTCTGAATCTTAATTATACCCTTTTGACATATTATCCTTATCTGACCTTTCCTCCAGAGCTGCATGAATAGATGTGAGATGGGTAGACAAACTGGGTTGGGGTTGCCACTAGCCATCCATCAGTTTAATGCAGTTTAGTGGACAGAAGATGCAGCCCCTGTGCAGTGCAGGAAGCCAGCAAGACGCTATTTTTTTTTAAGTTCTTATTTAACTTCTAGCTTTTATTCCAGGATTTTCTATCAGCTTCCCTTTCCTGGCTTTTGTCATGCCAAAGAGCATAAAGTTTTAATAAATTGCTGAGGGTGTAGAACTCAAAGATATGGCTGAAGAACTAAACTNACCTTGCCTCACCTATATCCACCTTAGCAGTTTACTAAATGCAATGTTGTGGCTTATTATAGATGTGAGGTAATTATCAGGCCTTTACCAACCTTTTACAATCAGAAGAGTAATAAAAAGTTGTGTTTCCATTTTAAAAAGCTGAAGGCTTCTTCCCAGTTTAAAAAAAGAAAAAAAGAAAAGAAATAATTAAAACTCTATCAGCAGATAAAGAAATCTTCTTATATGGCAACTGAGTACAAAGACATTCCCATGGCTTTGGAAGACAANAACTTTTTGAACTAGAAACATCCAAACAACATTTAAAAACGACCAGTAATGTCAGTCCTTAATTGAAGAAACAATTTCAGTTGAGAATGGTAAGGACTGGCAGTTGCAAGATTAGAGAAGTAATGATTCCACCATTAAGACACACTTATACCAATCAATACAGAGAAGTATCCAGACTTTATTAGATCAACTGAGTAAGTAAAAGTGGGTAACTTTGGCATGCAAGATGTAGGAAATGTTCTGTGAGAAGTACAATGTAGTGATCATATTCAAGAGATCCAACTCTGACCTTCAGCAAGTTCCATCAGCTGCCTTGGTCATAATTTTCAGACCCATACAGGTGTCTGTGATACTGTCCCTTAGCAATGGACATGTTTTTCTGATGCTCATATTATTTATTAGTATGTTAGTCATAATAACATAAAACTTTTTGGAAACTAACCATCATTACAAGAAAAGAATGGACAAATGCTGCAGCCAAAGTATCTGCCCACTCAAGTCTGAGGCTTATTGCTGATTTTTTTAGAACATTTTAACTTTTTAATTACCTCGACAGTGATTTTTCAGATGCATAATCATTTTCATATGTATCATTACCCTGAAATAGCCTTAAGATGAATTTTTATCAATTTATGTGCACAATTCTACTCGAGAGATACATTAATAAGCAACTGAAAGAAAAATACCCTAACTGAAATACAAACCTATCTCCAGAAACACAGACTCCTGTAAACTGAAGATGTTCTCACTGTTTATTACTTGTATTTTTAACTTGGAATTAACTTGAAAGACAGAAAATGAAAGAAGAAATTACAGTGATGAAAATCACCAGCAACTTCTGAGTTGCTACTATATAAATGAGCAGTTTTTTTAACTTCACGGGATTTCCTTTCATAAACTCAGTGTTTGCTCCATCACAGATAAATATGGTTATCTGAGACAAATCCCTACATTTCTTTCAGAGTGCTCCCAACAATCCCTGTTTCCTGAGTAAAAACTGAGTGAATGTTTGATAAATTTTTACTCTGCATACCCACACTGGTTTTTTTTTTCCTGTTTAAATTTGTATTGAAGTTACAATTGCCATTTCTGCTGGTGTTTTTTTTTGATTCAAAAAGGTTAAATGACCATTATCTCTAAGGAAAAGTGTCCTTGAAATTTGAGACAGTTTGACTGGGGCTGTTCCACTTTGTTGTATTCTTCATTTCCTCTCATGTTTCACTATTGAAGTGAATTTCATAGTTGATACCCATGCACACAAGTAAATAAAACAGAGAAAATCCAAAGCTCTGTTTGCAAATCCTAAACAGCTGCAATAAGAAAAAAATAAACTTGCATCTCTGCAATCACTAAAGTATTAATAATGGCATCTTTCTCAGGATTAAAGCTCTTGGATCACATATAATCATTATATATAGTGTTCTTTGGTGATTTTTTTTCTCCTGAGAAATGTGTATTTACATTCCTAACCATGCACTTCTGAAAAGAGGGCTTGGACTTCAAATTTGTCCTAAAGTAAACTTTTAAAGTAAACAAAAGAAGGCAAATGTTTTGCACACATATATGAGAAGTACAGGGAGGAAGCAAATGAAGGACAGTTCCATTTCTTCCACAAACGCCTCAGTGAAAGGTCTCTGTGAAAATCCCTCCCATACTATTAACACTAAACACATCCCTATGTAATTATACATGTAACTATGTCAATGACTCTAATTAGTTTAATGTGAATTGTGTCTGCACAATTGGGGTTTTATTGATTTGTGGAGGTAAGAGAAGATTTTGAGAACTGATGTAGAGCAATACTTGCTATTGCTCAATGGATTAACTCTCTTCCATTCCTAGTGTCTTACCCAGAGGTATTGTACCTAGTGGATTAGGACTTCAAATACTGCTAGGATACAAAAGCTCTTTACAGTAAAACCCAAGACTCTAGTAATTATTATCCAAGTCTTTCAATGATTTTTTGATGTTTGGGTTGAGCTTTCGGCAAGAAGATTAAAAAAGAGAGAGAAAAAAACCTGAAAAAAATATTTTCAGTTGATATAAGAGTCTTCAATGTCTCATCTATTGATTCTCTTCAGATCTTTAAATTCACAGTGTGACTTATATTCCATGAAATAGGGTCACTGACATCTGAAAACGTACTACAAAAAATATACACTTCATATCCCATGGACTGAAACGCATAATTGTCTAATGAAAAGGTTATCCAGTGTGTTAAATCCATCACTTACACATTTTTTTCCCTACTTTTAAGTGAACAGATTTTGCTGCATTTTAAGAGAGGAAAAGCTTCATGGTGACTGAAAAAGTCTGTGAGTACTCTACTGCTTGACCACGAGCTTAGAGTGCCTTTGATCTGAGTTTATTTTAATGTGAGATACAGTAATATCCCTGAATTCACCACCACAACAAACTCCCTGGCCTGTAAATCTGCATTACTTCTGCTGCTTTTCCCATTTCCAACGTTTATCCAAACAGAAAACCAAGAAGGTCTAAGATTTAAAGGAAGCCTTGAATTAAATTCCGATGTACAGAAGTAATCAAAACCCACTAGCAAGCTGTTTAATAACAGAATGCTGTCTTTACAAAGGGCAACCTCTAAAACAGGACTTTCTGTAATCTTATTTATTTCCCCTCGACAGAATATTTTGGAGTAGATTTTCAGGTTTTATTCTTTATGCACACGAAAGCTGTGATGCTTGGTAATGAAATGATCTCCGGAGCAGAGGCTTTAAGAAAAACATGGCATAATGTCTGATTAACATTTCTCTTGCCAGTTACTGCAAAGTAAATAAAAAATTGCAGCTTTCCAGCCAACAAAATTACAAATTAAATAACAGCATCTGAAAGAAATTCTGTAAAGTGGTAGAATAACCATATTATATCTTGAAGTCACAAACAATTGTGTATTTCACTTTTTATTATTCCCCAGTCAATTAAGTTGCTAACATTAATTTAATTACAGCCGTGTTTATCACATTAGATTTTAAATTTCCAGTTTTGACGCAGACTAATTACTGGAAGATTTATTTACATTTCCAGGAAATCTTAACTCTTCCTTATTCAAAATAAATTATTTATAAATGAACAATTAGCACACATTCTACAGAAACTTTGGCTGGAATGATGATATTCCATGTTCTTTCTAGGTGTCCCCACATTTCTCAGCAGTACCACGTGGTGAACCCGCCTGAAACAGGCTCTACTATTTTATGAGGCAAAACACACAGCAGCAGAGCAGCAAACAGAAGAACTAACCAGCTGCCATCCCAAAGCTGGGATTGCCTCATTGTGAGGTCTATACATCTAAGAAATTGCACCCTGAAGCTGACCCAATCTGATTTCTATCAGTTAATTAATAATGATTTATTTATTCAGTAGTGCTTTAGCAATAACATTCAGAAGGATGAAGTTCTGATCTCTGTAAATGAATCCAGTCGTTCTGTAAACTGGTAGAATCAGAGTTGTTTCAGGTTCCATGGGCTTTTGCTGTATAAAAGAAAGGAAGACCCAGAGTTCTCATCTTAAACAAGACTAACACTATTTTCCAAGTTAAAACAGGAATTAACCTGGAAAAAGAAAATGTCCTTTACCAGTCTGGGGTAACAACACCTCGGTGGTGGTGTTCAGAGTAACACTCATAGAAAAGCCAAGAAAGAATTTATTAAAAATGAATTTATCAGCGAATAAAAATCTGTGATGTTTAACTTTAAGGCAAAAGCAATCAGAGGACTTTGAGTAACAGTTTTAAGTGGATGATTAGCTAAGGGGATTCAACACTCAATAGCCAAAATAAATTACTATAATTATTTTATTACCTATGCTAACTGATTTCATTGTTTTTATTCAAATAACAGCTCCCTAAAGAATAGCATGTTGCTTCAAAGAATCACAGCTGCAAGCTTCTGTGTTCTCTGGTGGCAATCAAAAACAACAACAAAAATAGCTGTCATTAATAATACTCTTAATAACTATGCTTCAGCATCTTAGAAATACATTCCAGATTTGTCTGTACACCTGGACTTGAATATGAAGTTTTCTAGGCACTGGAGGATTTTAGGTGGAATTAAAATAAATCTGTAAAGCACTTATTAAAATAAACATGAATATTTATGGAGAACAATGGAATACTTTAAACAGAGTTTTAATAAATAAGTGTATGATTAGTTGAGAAGCCTGAGAAATCTTTTAATTTGACCTTAGAAGAATTATTTTGAAATCTGTATGTTTCTGCTTTTGATCTCACAGTAAAGTGCTAAAATAGATACTCCGTGCCTGAAAGAATTCCGGAGAAACTTACTGAAACATATAGTGAATTTTTATGTTCATCTACATCACTTTTAAGATCCTGCCCAGGTCTTAACTTCGAGCTAATTTGTATTCCTATCAGTCTGTACTGCTGTTCAATACCTGCTGCACCCTCCTCTTTCCTCCCTGCAGGCTTCCATCTTCCTTCCCACCAGAATTTAGAGCCTACTGGGAAAACTCCAGTTAGCTGCTGTGAACTACAGCTGGGACTCGTTTCCATCATCTCCTCTCACACCCTCAAGGAAACACCACCAGTAGCCAGGAAAGCAGGCAGCAGTGTACTGGTTTGCACCCCATCTGCTACCCCAGCCCACTGGGGAAACGTGCACCTTCCTTTTCTGCCTGGTGAAGCAGCTCAAACTGGGATGCTGTGGGCTCTGTTATACCATATATATATATATATATATAATGGAAATCATCTCATTACTTCAACAAAAACCACTGATGCTCAGATGTAGCTCGAGAGGCAGTTCTCGTGCTTATGAGGCTTCAGATGCTGCCCCATGCCCAGTGAACCAGTTGTAATAACCAGTGGCTATCTCCTTGCTGATGTAGAATCAGAGATGGATGAACATTCCATTTGTGTGCAAAATACTGGAGAATTTCCTCATATTCATTGTACCACTGATCAGACAAACTGTCACAAAAGGCTTAATATATTCCATTTATTTGGGGTTTTGTTTGCTTGGATGTTTGTTCTGTTTTTCAAGGGAAACAGATTTATTGAAGGGAACAGTCAAAAAATGCATGTAAAAAACTTTCTAGCATTAAATTACACTATCATTTTCTAATACTATTGGTAAAATTGCNAGCCAAGTTAGAAGTGAGCATGGAATAGTATGAAGAACATTTGTTAAAAGCTGTTTGGTATCCAAAACATTATTGGTACTAACTTTGGACTATGAAAATTTTACTTCTGATGCAGCAAATGCTGAGGTTTCATTTCCTTAATTTTGCATTTAAAACAAACAAACTCAAGTCTGAAAGATGTCTGGAGATTACACGGCATAGTTTATTACAGTTTAACTCCTGGTTTTGGAGCTGCTCTTCCTCAGCACTGGAATTCTGTCTCTTTGAATGTATCCATCAGTCAACAGAATATTTTGTAATCAATTGATCAGCTAAATCAAGCTGAATATAAAAATAGTCTCAAAACTTGATCTCCAGCCACACAGCAACAAACATGATGCTTCTTTAGTGTAATGGAACAGTTAAGAATCTGCCTGGAAAAGCACATGATCTGTTATCATTTGCTCAGATAAAGGTAAAAACAGCCCCAAAATTAGGATCCGAGGAGATGGTGGATTTAAAGTACTTGTTATGTAAACAAGCATGAAATGGTTGACGTATAAATAGTTTGCTTTATAAATTTTAAGGCTGGAGGTAAAGTCTGAATCATAATCTCATGTAAATCAGTTAAACTCCAAGAACGTTAAAGGCTGATTTATACCAACAGAAGATCTATCTCCATGTATTAAATCAGTCTGTGCACAGAGTGATTTCAGAGTAGTAATGAACTCAGAGATGAGAGAAACGAGCCCAAGTTGAGAGAAAGCAAAGCAAGAATGATGCAGGCAGATCCAAAGGCAGTTTAACAGCTTTCAGAAGAAAGAGGCAATGGGGAATGTCTTGCATCTACTGCCATTCATCTTGCAGTAACTAAAACACTGTAAAACACAAAGGCAGCAAAATCCATCTATTTTTAGTTATTCTTCAGTGCTTTTGGTAACTGCCCAAAGGACATCTCCCACTGCCAGCTTGGGTCTGCCCTTCCCAGTGAGATCACTTTGCTTTCATGTTAGTTAATGCTTGTATGAAGAACAGAGGCACACGGGGGAAAGCTTCACATCAGGTGCCTGGCAAACAATGTTTAATGTAACTAAACTTCAAGGTACAGAGAAATTCCAGTCTTGATTTTACAGAGATACCCAAACGTCAGCAAGAAGAGGTACTCTTCTTATAAATGTTTGCTTAACTGATTGCTACATCCAGTGAGAAGCAGTACTTTACAGGATTTGTCTCAGTTTTACATCTACTCAGCAGCTCAAAGGTATACATTGAGAAAAACTCAGAATGTGAAGTAAACTGTGATTCAAATTACAACCTTCCATGGATTTCAAACCAGAGGTAGGAAGATGTCACAGCATCACATTCCCCCTGAGTAACAGTAATACAGCAGGTCAGGATGTGGAGAGACTGTTTACTTTGCTGCCTTCAGTGACTCTCTCACCTCCCTCCAAAACAAACATGCAGGACTAAAAATCTCAGAAGATATAAACCATTTCAACAGACCTGCTTCTACTAGACATCTGCTACTGCTCTTTAACTGATTTTAAATTCACCAAAGAGCCTATGTCAAACTATTTATCTTTACATGTTATTCTCCAACAGATGCTCTCACCCCAGTTTGAGTTGTTTAGATCACTGCTGGCTTTAGACATAGCACTCACCTCTGGGAATTACACAAACAATATCACCACACTTAAAATTTCATGCGATACCAATGTGACTACATTTATCTCCAAAAGAAAATGTTTTCAGCTAAAGAAATAGAGAAAAAAGTAGAATGCCAAAATCAGACCCTGGGAACAGTGCTATCTGCTAGCGTAACACAAAAGATCCTGCAGTACTGCCTTCTCTGTTTCTGTACTTTAACAATGGCTTCAAAATACTATAGAGAAAAAAAAAAGCAGAAAGGAAACATGAAGATGCCCAAGGTTTGCACTGCAGNATCAATCCATAATCACACTTCAGAGACTGTTTTCTATTCTGCTCACATACTCCATGCAGAAATACTATTTCCCATCTTCCTACCTGAACCCTCAGGAAGCTTCCCAGCATTGTTCAATGATATTCACTCTGTGTGTCTTCTGACATTTTAAAAGATAATATTTGGACATCTAACAGTGATAAGAATAATATAATTCTCACAGGGTTTTGAAAAAAATAGGTATTTGCATTACTAGCCAAGTTAGAAGTGAGCATGGAATAGTATGAAGAACATTTGTTAAAAGCTGTTTGGTATCCAAAACATTATTGGTACTAACTTTGGACTATGAAAATTTTACTTCTGATGCAGCAAATGCTGAGGTTTCATTTCCTTAATTTTGCATTTAAAACAAACAAACTCAAGTCTGAAAGATGTCTGGAGATTACACGGCATAGTTTATTACAGTTTAACTCCTGGTTTTGGAGCTGCTCTTCCTCAGCACTGGAATTCTGTCTCTTTGAATGTATCCATCAGTCAACAGAATATTTTGTAATCAATTGATCAGCTAAATCAAGCTGAATATAAAAATAGTCTCAAAACTTGATCTCCAGCCACACAGCAACAAACATGATGCTTCTTTAGTGTAATGGAACAGTTAAGAATCTGCCTGGAAAAGCACATGATCTGTTATCATTTGCTCAGATAAAGGTAAAAACAGCCCCAAAATTAGGATCCGAGGAGATGGTGGATTTAAAGTACTTGTTATGTAAACAAGCATGAAATGGTTGACGTATAAATAGTTTGCTTTATAAATTTTAAGGCTGGAGGTAAAGTCTGAATCATAATCTCATGTAAATCAGTTAAACTCCAAGAACGTTAAAGGCTGATTTATACCAACAGAAGATCTATCTCCATGTATTAAATCAGTCTGTGCACAGAGTGATTTCAGAGTAGTAATGAACTCAGAGATGAGAGAAACGAGCCCAAGTTGAGAGAAAGCAAAGCAAGAATGATGCAGGCAGATCCAAAGGCAGTTTAACAGCTTTCAGAAGAAAGAGGCAATGGGGAATGTCTTGCATCTACTGCCATTCATCTTGCAGTAACTAAAACACTGTAAAACACAAAGGCAGCAAAATCCATCTATTTTTAGTTATTCTTCAGTGCTTTTGGTAACTGCCCAAAGGACATCTCCCACTGCCAGCTTGGGTCTGCCCTTCCCAGTGAGATCACTTTGCTTTCATGTTAGTTAATGCTTGTATGAAGAACAGAGGCACACGGGGGAAAGCTTCACATCAGGTGCCTGGCAAACAATGTTTAATGTAACTAAACTTCAAGGTACAGAGAAATTCCAGTCTTGATTTTACAGAGATACCCAAACGTCAGCAAGAAGAGGTACTCTTCTTATAAATGTTTGCTTAACTGATTGCTACATCCAGTGAGAAGCAGTACTTTACAGGATTTGTCTCAGTTTTACATCTACTCAGCAGCTCAAAGGTATACATTGAGAAAAACTCAGAATGTGAAGTAAACTGTGATTCAAATTACAACCTTCCATGGATTTCAAACCAGAGGTAGGAAGATGTCACAGCATCACATTCCCCCTGAGTAACAGTAATACAGCAGGTCAGGATGTGGAGAGACTGTTTACTTTGCTGCCTTCAGTGACTCTCTCACCTCCCTCCAAAACAAACATGCAGGACTAAAAATCTCAGAAGATATAAACCATTTCAACAGACCTGCTTCTACTAGACATCTGCTACTGCTCTTTAACTGATTTTAAATTCACCAAAGAGCCTATGTCAAACTATTTATCTTTACATGTTATTCTCCAACAGATGCTCTCACCCCAGTTTGAGTTGTTTAGATCACTGCTGGCTTTAGACATAGCACTCACCTCTGGGAATTACACAAACAATATCACCACACTTAAAATTTCATGCGATACCAATGTGACTACATTTATCTCCAAAAGAAAATGTTTTCAGCTAAAGAAATAGAGAAAAAAGTAGAATGCCAAAATCAGACCCTGGGAACAGTGCTATCTGCTAGCGTAACACAAAAGATCCTGCAGTACTGCCTTCTCTGTTTCTGTACTTTAACAATGGCTTCAAAATACTATAGAGAAAAAAAAAAGCAGAAAGGAAACATGAAGATGCCCAAGGTTTGCACTGCAGCAGAAAAACTCCAGTTTCACATCTAACAATAACAATTGATGCACACACAGGTACATGTATGTATGCACTTACTGCTTCACTAATAGAGCTCATGTGCTAACTTCATGTGACACATTTGCTAACTGCTCCAGAAGTGCAGCCCAACAGAGCTGTCAGCTTCCTCCTGCTTTCTTGTCAGCCTTCAGACTTTCACCTAGGTTGTAATTAGGAGGAATGTAAATGTTTCAGCCAGTAGACCAGACTATTCTATGCCATACATTGAGACTAAACTATGGCAGGACACAGTTCTCGTGGCAGGACAAGCAAGATCTCGTTCCTTTTGATGCTCATGACAAAACACGTGTGCTCATTTCAAACAAGAGAGAAACAGGGACACATTTTTTTTTAAGAAGGAGCTGTGTAAGGCAGCATTGTAAAAGAGAACAGAAGAGGCTGCACTGGTGGACAGCCACCAGCAGCATTACTTCTGACAGCAGAGTGACGACCATCTGTCAGCTCTGTCACAAGAGAGGGGACAAGCACAGGATTTCTCTCTGCAGAGTAACCCATGTCCCTTTAGAAAGCAGTCAGCCTGCACCAGTCTTGGGAAGGCAGTGCTCCCGTAGGCTTTATCCTAAAGATCATTGCTGACACTTCAGCCCAGGGCAGCCAAAGTCACCACATGCTGCAGACTAAGGCAGAGGAGGTACACTCCTGTACTGTGGTGACACTCAAAGCTTGTGTGACTAGAGTTTGGGTCCTTCCCATTTTTACATGGATTATGGAAAAGAAGAGATTTATAAATGTTTTCCTTGTTGAAAAGAACATGCTGAGCCCTTTTATGATGTGGCCCATTGTAATTTTACTAGGGAACCTTAGCTCTTTGACAAAAGCAGCAGAGCATGAGCAATGGACACTGCAGTTCAGTGAATCCAAGTCTAGCTGGAGATGACAGCACTGCTTACAGGTAGCCCGTTCTCATAAGATGCATTTTGGCATCTCTTCAGATGATATCTGAAGATGAATGGAGAACTAGTCAGACAATGATTCTATGAAGGATCACTAAATTGTGAGAGTTGAACAAAGAAAGGTGACTGAGCAGTTTCAACAACCTAACCTAATGCCATTTCTTCCAGGTGGGAAAATGACAGCACATCACTGAGAAACCTAATAAATTCTATTCTGTTTTAACATGGTCACAATTCCCACTGAATAGCATTGAACAGAATTTACTGCAGCAGCACAGAGTACTAGAACTTTCACTAAAGACTTGCATTCAAAGATCTTTTAATCTTATTTAGCGACCTTGGTTTTGTGAGGCTGTAGACTACTTGGAATTGGAAAGTCCCATCATTCACATCTTTTCTTTGGGACATCCCAGCCAGCAGCCTTGAGGATGAGGCAACTGCTGCACCTGACACAGCAATGCAACCAAGTATGAAATGTTAAAGAGGTTGCTCTAATGGTTTCTAAAATAATAGTGGAAGGGAAAAGATCTCTTCAGAGATAATATATGGTATTTACAGTAAAGGCATTTACATGCATTATCTAATGGAATAGGAAACTCAGTATTTATGGAGAGAGGGAAAGCAACACCTATGTGTATATCCCACACAGGCACTAGTAACCTTAACTGCAGCCTTGATGTATGTCTTGGTATTCTCCATCTCCTAGATTCCAACCTGGCCTAATTCCAGCAAGTGTTCTATGAATTACTGAACTCAAACAAAGCTTCCTCATCCGAGTGGCTACTGAACAGCAAGTGACTGAGGACAGGAGAAATCAGGCAGTTGTTTCCATTTTAATGCTCATCTACTCTGATCAAAATACAGTAAGAACTCAAAGCCTTCTGAAGAACTCTGGGTGAACCAGGGCCCAAACACCAATTAGTTCAAGCACTCCTGTAACACCCTGGTATGTGCAGTCACAGTTCAAGCATTGCTTTAAAAGCTATTTTTTGGAATACAGATATATTTCAAATGCAATAGCAGTGAGCTGATACATGGAAGATGCTCTAAAGCTGACATGCCATAGGAAAAAAAAAAAAGAGCAGAAAATAATGGACCTCTGAAAATGCAGTTATCAATTTCTCAGAAGATACATCAAAATTCAGATCACATTAAGCTTAAACGTGTGGTGTAACACCTGTATCTATAGCATTCATAAGCAGCTTAATTTTTTCAGTGTGGCTATCCCAGGTTATAGGATGGTTGAATGCTACTGTACAACCTGTCAGGGTACAAGCTCCACTATAACCAGTGAAAGAACAGTTTGCAGCCACCTCTATAAAAAAAAAAAAAAAAAGAAATAAATAAATTCATTCTCTCATACTCCCAACTGTGATTAGAATGTCAGTTACAGCTGCTGCCTTGTTGTAACACCCCCACAATTCTTAGCTCACAAGGACAAATTCAGTGAGAGAATGCCCTGCATTCACTGGGTAATTATCAACCCTGCACACCTTGGAAACAGAGCACAGCTCCAACACGTGTATGACTAAAAACAGTGCTGTAGCATTATGGGCTGGAAGAATTCAACTATTTTCTACCATAGCTAATAGACTATTATAGCAGGAAAACAATGGCCATCTAAAACGTTTTCTTTATCTTGACTTTTAACAGAAAGATTTATTGTTGGAAAAATGATATGATTCAGGTAAGTTAAAAAAAAAAACAAAAAGGAATCAAACTGTGGAAGAGGAGGGCCAAGAACTTGCTCGTGAAATGGCAGGCTGCCAAAAGCACCTCTGCTGGGGAATCTGCAACTTTAATCTTTATTATGGAAAGATCACAAATGGACTGTTTCAGAATACCATCTGTTCTCACTGAAGCATTGGATCAGCAGGCTGCATGCCTCAGTCTGTCCTTCACCTTGGATTTTCAGCAAAGCTCCCAATTTGGAAAGGGAAGGTTCTGTTTGAGAGAATGCTGGTGTAATTCCTAATTTATCATTAATTTTATTTTGTTGTTATTTCTAGTGGTGTCTGCATTGTGACTTTCTGTATTTCTCTGATGTAAGCTCCAGATGAAATGCACGTAGTATTAGAGCATTAACTTTCAATTTCTATTTTCCATTTTCAAAAAGCTAAGTGTTGTTCCCAGCTGTAGTGTTCAGACAAGGTCTTACCAGACTAAAATTCCTCCCAGCAATCCTTCTGTCATATTGCATGGTTTAGAAATCTCATCTACACAGCACGTGCAGAAGCAGTTCTGAATTTACTATTAATTCCAGATGTTAACGGGTAAAACAGGATAAAGAAATAATTGGCATAAATGAAATGTAAAAGGACTTGACACAGTTCAGCACTACCCATCCCTGTGTAGAGGGCACTTTGCTGCACAGCTGGCTAAGCCACTGCAAAGCCATTAGCCCATCAGCAATTAATCTCTGATCCTGTTTCACATCTGCCTAGATATGCAAGAGTGCAACTGGACGTGCTCAGGGGGGATTACAATTCCCAGGAGGAGGCAAATGGAAGGAGAAGGTAACATTCTCTTTTCACTGAGATAAAGGTTCAGAAATATTTTAAGGAAAAAAAAGAAAAAAAGAAAAAAGGAGGAGAAAAGATTTCTCAGCAAAGTGAAATGGGACAAAGCCATTAAGAAATGAGGAGCAGGTCAGGGTCAGCACAGCCTGGGTAACATGTAACCCTCTCCTCTGAACAGCTGGGGGATGCAGGGGCAGCAGGGACCAGGGCAGTCTGAGCACAAGGGTTAAGTGTTTGTCTGCAAGTTTCAAACTTGATAAAGACAAAGGCCTCTGTGGGTAAACAGAGTTTAACTGCATGTCTTGCAAGTCCCAGGCAACAGCTTTTTCAACAATTTAGCTTTGAATTTTATAAATAAATACATTTATCTCAGTCTGTAGCAGGAATGATTTCCCAGGGAAGCTAAATCAACAGAAAATGAGAGATGCTGTTCTGACATAAGCAGCAGTCCTTAACAACTGGGCACCAAAACACTTCAGATAGTATTTGGGGAAACTCAGCACTACCAAAGTATTTAGAGAGTACCAGGATGCTCTCCCCATGTTGCTCCACAAGCAGGCAGGGATTTGGGAAGCACTTTCTGGCACACCCTGGCAAAGCAGCAAGCACCCCAGACACCAGTATTTTTAGAAGGAGGGCTTAACCAAAACCAGTGAGAAACCTGGTCCAGCACATAGTCCATTTTCACTCCTTTCACCACTGACATTGCAGCTACAACCATCTCTGTTGTGTTACAAACTAATCTTGCTAACTTTGACCCACAGAAAAGTGAAAAAAGCTAGAGTTCTGGAGAATGACCCCAAAGGGCAAATCAGTTATCAGATGGGATAACTCCTCCTACCTAGCACAAGACAGCAGATCTAGCTATGCAAAATAACAGATGGTTTCATACTGGAGTGAAAAGAAGGAAAAAGAACCTAAATAGATTAATCTGGGGGCAGCAAGGTATTTTTGCACATCATTTTTATCACCTGAAGAATGAAGAACAAAAATGTTTAGTTAATTCTGAAAAGTACATGATTTTATACAGATCATATACTTCAGAAAATGAATAAATGTGAACGCACACTGTTAGGTTTCCAGTTTTGCACTTGTGCTGAAGATTCAGGGATTCTATCAGTATGCAGGAATTTTTTTTTTCCTGTCCACCTTCCTCCTATTCCTGCAATACTCCACCCCCCCATACAATAAACGGCATAGTAAAGGAAATTGAAAAATCGTTTAAGGAATGGATTATTGACCTAGTTGATAAGCAAAATTACAGCCTACCTTCACATTTCTTAAATGCAAAAATCATTAACATGCATTCCCAACAGAATCACACGGTGACCTCGACATCTCGTATTTATCTGTCATTTTGGGGTTTTATTTTCAACACACATACTTACTGCTGAGTTTAATTAAATTCTTCTGACAGCATTTCTACCATTTTCTTTTACTAACTGAGATTGGTGTATTCGTTAAGAGGAACTTTGGAAAAAATAAAAAGCAAGCTAACCAAATCCTAATTTGCCAAGGCGATAAGAATTTGCTTTAGTCTCTTACTAATGTGATTACGAAGGATGATGTTCTATGTATGTTTTTTCCTCAAAGAGAATTTTAAAGCAGATTCTTGTTTAAAGCTGGGAATAGTGCTTGTCTGAAGCTGTCCTTGTGCAACGCACACAATGACAAACAGAAGGTGGTCTGGGAAGGAGGTGAAAATATTAAGTATGGGCAGGAAAAAAAGGATTTCAATATATTTTTATTTTTAAAAAAAGTTTTTCTTTTATAGTACATATGAAAGGATGGAAATCAAGCAATAAAGCAGATTCAACTGACTGATCTTTCTAAACTAAAAGAAATGTCTATGCCACCCTTCTCATTAGCTACACCATTTCACATCTTCATTTAGGACATGGATTGCAAGATCAGAGGAAAAGTCCAGTCTCTTGGTGTAAATGGTCATGTTTGCTGTGGCTTACACCTGACTTGGGTGCAAGTTGGAGCACAAGAGGTTTAAGGTCAACACAAGGAAGAACTTTTTCTCAGTGAGGGTGACAGAGCTCTGGAAGGGCTGCCCAGGGAGGTTGGGGAGTCTCCATCTCTGGAAACACTTAAGGCCCGCCTGGATCTGTTCCTGGGTGACTTGGTCTAGGTGCCCCTGCTCTGGCAGGGGGTTGGACTAGATGATCTTCTAGGTCCCTTCCAGCCCCTAATATCTGTGAATCTGTGAATCTGTGACTCCCACAATCCATGTAACACCAGAGATAGATTTTCTTTGTTGCCAGAGCAGTTGGCCTGTTATGGGTGCAGTTCTGAGGAACTGTTCAAACATCCACCCAGTTCCATTGCTCAGCAATGGTGCTCAACATCCCTGATACACCTGAGACCAACCATGGCACTCACTACCAGGAAAAAATACAGCAGTTTTCAAAGGTCTGGACAAACAGAGAGTGCAAGCAGCAACCTGCATGGCAGCAGGGCACTTAGTGCCATGGTCTAGTGATGATCTCAGAGGTCTGTTGTAGCCTCAATAATTCTGTGATCTGTACTAGGCACTAGGAGTTGTGATCTGGGGCAGCTTGCAGTTGGAGAGCTCAAAACCTTGAGAAGCTCTGTTAGGAGAAAAAGCCAACTGTTGACTACCATGACATGAAACAACTAGGGTGGGAAGACAACTGTACGCATGCCCTAAAATACAGTGAGGAATCTCCTTTGCTTTCAGAAGAGCCAAAGGAGGCAGCAGCTCTGTCCAGACTCAGCACAACAGTCTTGCATTGACAATGCCTTTTTAAGGTCTTGCTATCATCAAAAACAGAGACATGAATAGGGAAAGCATTCTGAAATTAGTTGACGCTAGATTATTTTTTATCTAGATTAACCCCCTTATCCTTTCATGACACAGCTGCACAGTGGCAGAGAGCAAAAGACTGAAATGAAAGGTCAGCTTGGAAAACAGACAGGAGGACAGATACTAGGGGTTTTTTTTTCAGTAGCAGTGATTAAACTGTGGCCTAAGACATCTTGCTATTGAAAATATCAGGTCCTTTTAATCTTGTGCAACATATCTGAAATCAGATGGAGGTAATGCTGCCTATCCTTGAATTTATCCCGCATTATGCTTATGGAAGCTTAATTAAATGACCTGTTTAGTGTGTACATGCTCAGTATCTTACTGTACGCTGCGTGTGAAGGACAAAAATAACAATTTTCCTTTAGAAACACATGCTTTCATTAGCTGCACAGCTAATCTTGTGAATAAAGGAAATTTTAGCTGATTATCTGCTATGGCTTTCTAAACCAGTTCTGTAAATTAGAGTTCCAAGAACACACATCAGTGCCCTTAATCAGGTGTCCCTGCTGTATGTGTTGAGAGTGCACACTCCCTTTTCTCTGATGTATGTCTCTGCACCCCATGAGAAACAGATGTGTTTTCAACTCTGTCAGTGTAACACGCGTGCACTGCCAGAATATCAAAGCCCAGCCTAAGATGTGTTAAATATGCTTCTTCAAAAATTAATCCATTGGCTTCTCAGCCCACTGCATTCTTCTGAAAGGATGGATGTAACTTGCCAGCTTATGCTAACCTGGAAACAATGCTGGACAACCTTCTAATTAGCCAAGGAGTAAACATTCTTTTCCATCAAACAATGTTCAATAAGTACACACAATGTAATTAAATTACTCAGTGTAATTGAATAAAAGACTGCAAACTGATAAAATAGAAGGCAGAAAGCTGAATTTCCCTTTTTGCCCTGATGGTTTACAGGGAGTCCAGCACAGGGTACCAAGTATTGACCACAGAACCTTCTCTATGATGCTGGAGTTACCTGCTGCACACGAGCTCTGCTCTGTGCCATGGGACTACCAATGGCAAGACAAATGGTTTTAAGCAGCTGAAATCACCTAAGCTTTAGGTGCTGAAGGACAGTGATATGCTTTGCTTACCCTCTACATACTTTCAGGCAGTTTGGAATCAAGGGCTTAATACCAGCCATTAATTTCTTTAAACAGTCACACAAGAGACTTATTACTTGAACTTAGAGGCAGCAATATTGTTCAGATACAGGACTTCACTCCCCCCATGGAGTTACAGATAAGGACAGATGCTGAAGCCTCATCAAAGGCAGCTTTGACTGCCCTATTTTGAATCACATCAAAAACCTGCTGCTGCAAAAGCTCACAAAGCTCCATACCTGTCCATTGTGCTTGTCCATTGTGCCTACCCAGTCTCACAGTAGATGCTCCAGGTTCTCAGTGGGGTTGGACGGTGCCTCCTGTCACTAGCCAGCAGTCCTCTGGCTGATTACAACCGAGTGGTGCTGATGGGCTCTGAAGGAAGTTTCATTACTCCTGTCCACACCAGAGGCAAGTTTAATTCTTTCTGAAAAGTCTTTTCTAACATAGCTGAGCTGTGTTAGCAAAACAAATTAGCTTGTCCTGGGCACTAACTGCTTTCAGGGCCACATTCCCTTCCCACTGAGGTAAAAAACAAACCTCTACTGCATTCCAGGGATCAAGATTTAACTCTAAGTGTTTCCGACAGTGTTGTCAAGGACAAGCATCTGAGAAATGTGTTTCAGTCCACAACACCCACTCTGACACCTGAAGAGCCAACACATCTCCCGATGCATTTGCTTGGTAGCTGCCAATATATCAGAGCTACATAAACTTGCTCCCAGACCATTCTTAACAGAAATCAAGATCTCTTGCATACTACAGAAGTTACAAAGTAGAAATTCAAACCACTGAGGTGTGGTTCTCTTTCTGAAACTGAAGCTGGAGTTTGGAGACAGTGAGAAACAAGGGAATTTTGTGAGCACAAGATTTTGAAGCATACTGAGTAATTAGGCCATCAGCTTATTTCTTGCATTCCCTTGACACAACAGTACTATTTCCAGTGCAAGCACCTCTTGGAATGCCTCTAGAAGGATGCAAAGTGATAATAGATCACTGAGCAACAAACACAATACAATCAAGAATAATTTCTCTTTTACAAACTGACCATTAATTTGATTGCAGTGACATAAAAGAAACATTGGTCATTGTCTAGCTGATTTTCACTCACGTATTTTCTACAGCAAATGGGTAATCCAGGGTTCATAAAAACCAATTTTTTAATTTTTAAAATAAAATACATAATTACTTTTGTTGAAGTATAAAATAATTGACTTTAAGTATACTCACTGGAATAAAATAATATTGCTGAGACCATATTTACACATTACACACATAAAGATGCCAATCTCATTCAGAAGTGCCTGTTTATTGGCTATTCCAGAACATCTTCTGGAGAATGACATCTAGCACACTAAGTGAAGTAGGAGGATGGAGAAAAGTCAGGGAGACAGAGTTAATCATCCCTTCTCCATTCCAAAATGGAGAAATTCTGCACAACCAAAGCAGTTGTGCTATCACCCCTGGAAGGCAGGAGACTTTGTATACAGCACCCACTGAGAGCTATTAGCCAGCAATTCCATTTTCCACAATTCAAGAAACATAATATTTATTTTTTTAGAATTAGTGCTAGTACAAGAAACACAGGACTTTAAATATTAGCTATTCTTAGATCAGTTTGGCAAAACCTTGTAACTGTGTGACACTATTACACAGTAGTGGGCAAAAGAACTCTAGATGAACTCACTGCACTCAAGGGAACTCTCACAAATGTTACTGTATTTGGTGAATGCTTAGCTTCAGTGCAGTTCTCCATTCATTCTGGCTAGAAAAATGTCATTAAAAAGCAAAACAGAAAGTTGAAACTCTACGAGAATGCAATACACATTTGAATGAAAACCAAATGTGCATGTACTGCTCCATTCGGTGGCAAATTGTCCTAATAAATCAGAATTTTGGTTTGATATCTAGAAAGCAATAAGGAAATACAATTTTTGGTTGCAAGAAGTGTACAATTCTGCGTTGAGCTTCAGTAAACTTTTAATGTGCTCCTGCATATCAATGAGGGCTGTAGCTTCCCAGATTTTCATTTGCCACCTTACTGCAAAGCAGACATAAGATTCAATCTTTAGGCGGTGGCTCTCTTTAAAATCTAATCTCACATTCATATAGCAAGTCCTAATGAGCCTGCTAGGAGTAAACAAAGTAGTCTCCAGGATATATTATGCATTAAATAATCAGACTAATAGTATTATGAAATGTGTAATAGATGAAAATTAGTTCTGAGTACAGTACTTGCACTGAAGAATGAAGAGAGAAGAAATAGAGCATAATAAAGGTGTTCTCAAATTTCTACCACTGTCAGCTAAATCAACTATACCTAATTAATGACAGATATTTCTCTTCCATTTAGCTGCATGTTTTGCTAAGAGAAATTACAATATTTTATGCTGTTTTATTCTTGTCTGGCAGGGTAAATTCCCCTTCTGAGAAGCAGTGTTGGTAATTACGGCGAGATATCTCCCCGTGCACCGACCCAACGCTCAGCACGCAGCAGAGAGTCCCTGCACCCAGAAGGGTGGAAACAAGGGAGTACCACTCTCCCTGCACTTCTTGAACAGAAGAGCTTATTTGGCCTTGAGCAGAACATCTGAAAAGTGCACTTACTCCTAAATCAAATGGGCACAGTACTGAAAGACCTGGAGTTTATGATAGAATCTGAGCTGGAGAAGCTCGAGTCCTTAACAGGGAGATGCACTGTATTTGTTCCTTTCTTCTCCTTGAATGGGAACGATCTAACTTTAAAAAGGTATTGGAAAAGATCCCACAGGAAAGATAGGATCATTAAGCAGATATATTGCATATACTTGCAACTATTTCCATTGCTGTGTTGCCACCATCTTCAACTTGGTAAGATGCTAATGCCTAATGGCTCGAGCCTGGGAAGACCACACTGTGTCAGGCTGTGCTCAGACACAGGCTGTACTCTGCTGAGCACAGCATCTCTGCACAGCTGACAACACAGGAGTTTACAGGCAGACACACAGCAGTTTTCCTAATGGCAAAGTGCTGTGGAAAAAAAGCCAAGCAGCACTCCAGTCTGCATACTAACAAAGACAGGCATCGTGTGAATGTTCCACTAAATAAACATGTGTTTATTTATAAATAAATATACTTATATTATAGAAATAAAGTATGTGGCAGGGAAAGTCTCCCCCTGAACGGCTATGGTGAGGAACACAGGGTGGATGCAGTGTGTATCTCTAAGAGGACAGGCATTACTATATCCATCAGGTAAATACTTGAAATTGTGATCGTCACTTTTGCAATTCTTCTGTCGTTTTTGGTCTTAGCCACCTCTTGAACAAAAGTCTTGCTACCTGCATTTTGCTTCTTCCTTCAGTAATATCAACTAATGCCTGTAGCACACAGGATGAAGAGAAGCAAATGCTCCTATCATAAATTCTGTCCAGCACTCTCTAAATGTAAATAAGTGCACTTAACTACCAGCCAGCCGCAGACTCCTCATTTCAATAGAGCTTGCTCATAGCTATGCCTACATCTGGCTTACTATTACAAATCAAAAAAGTAAATGAATAAAAGGCCAGCTCCTGTTCTAAGCCATTTCAAAATTATCATTGGCTACAGAAAGGGATAATTTAAACTAGAAATGTTAGCTGTGGTTTTCTCCTCAGAATAACTCTCAGTAATATGCAGACTGGATTTCTTACCTGAGCTTTCTGAGGTGCTTTCAATCCCCAGCTCAGTCAGCCTTCTCCCTGCAGGTAGCTCAGCTCCAACTCAATTCAACTTGCCTACAACCATCACGTCCTCTCACAGCAGATAGCATAATACCCCTTTAGGAAAGACCTGTTTGTCCAACTAGAGCCAAATCAATCTGCCTTTTCCGAGGAAAGGAGAGATGTGCAAACCAGTCAGAGGCCAAGGACCTTTTTATACACAGCAAATTTTCTCAAATACAGAATAAAATCCATTTATTCTTACAGACTCAGTTCCCACTGTATTCCAGCATTAAAAGCCACTGAAGTGAAGCACAGCACCACCCCAGCAGAGTACAGTCAGGGCATCACTGTCCTTCCCCATTCCCACCTCCAAGTTGACACCAAACCACAGTGGGAGACAGAAAAAGCCTGATGCATTCACCTTCAGGAAAGGAATCTACCCCCGGGCTGTTCAGGCTGCCAAGATGCAGGGGCAGCCTGCAGCACCAATATTCAACAGGAATTTCTCCTAGGCACAAGTGAAAGGTAACAAACTCAACAACCATGCACTTACAGTGGGAATGGATCCTGAACTGCCCTCACTGTCTGCAAATCCCCTTCTCGCTGAGCATGGCAAATAGTTCAGTTGCTGGTTTTTCTATTTATGATTTATCTTATTAGTCACAAATCATACACATTGATCAAAATGCAGTAAAAATGTAGAGTTGTAAATACAGGCAGACTTGAATGGTTATACATTCACTTTGGTGAGTAATATGTCCTATTGAACACTGTGAGAGTAAATAAAACATTTTTATGTAGTACCTTAAAAGATGAACTCTGATTCTTTTCAAAATAAAAGTCATGCAATAAAAAAGTAATTTAAGCCAATTAACATTTCAGGTTGCCACTTCATTTGAACAGGCAGCTCTGCTGAGAGTGAGTTCAAAGAACAAAGCAGCACCTGTGAGGAGGCAGAGCACGGGCAGCAGAGACCCCACACTGCCCTGGCAAGTCTCCCTCCACCACTGCAGCACACAGAAGACAAAGCTCTGAGGTCTGTGACTGAAAACTGCATAAGCAACACCCAAGCAGAGCCCTATGCAATTTTCTCTCACTCTTGTCTAACTCTACTGATTCCACTGAAATGGTAGCTTTTTTAGAGCAGAGCAAGGGGAGAATCGGTCACAAGCAGAGCTGTGTAAATACAGGTGAGAACAGATTCTGGCAGTACCCAATGCAGCAGGGCTGACTCCAAAAAACAGAGAGCAAAATCATAAAGAGGATGAAAAAACTGCAATGAGATTTTATATGGCAGCCTTAATTTAGTGGAGAGTCAATACATTCATTTCTGCACCACAGGGCCACAACCCTTGGAGTAAGAACGAAGCCAGAGCTCAAACCAAAGTTCTGGGAACAGCCTTAGTATTCCAGTGTTACACAGTCAACATACAACCTTCAGGGAAAAAAAAACCCTATTAACTTAAACCCTATCTCCTATTGACTTAGGAGGAGATATATTTGTGGAACACAGGACTTTAGTACAGACTGAAATAAGCAGAATAACTCTCGCATTAAATCATCCTGTTATTTTAAGAAAAGGTTAATTTGTAAAACAAATTGAGCTTCATTAGGGACTAATTGACTGGAAAATTTTCTTTAGAAATGTCTTCTAATTATACAGGTGAAAAAAATCTTTTCTAAGCACTTTTATAATTAGAAATCATCCTTAATCAATTTCTTTTAACATTTAGTCAAGAAAAAAGTCCTACAGAAGGTGTAGCTAAGAGTTGAGCATCACAGTCCACTCTACTGCAATAAATATGATGGGATAAATACCTCAGTAAGACAATGTCTGTGACTACTGGGAATAATCTGAAAAGAAATCCATAAGCAAGTTTGAACCATTAAAGGAAAACACGAGATTTTCTGTGCTGTGAATGGAGTGATTCAGCAGAGACAGAATTCTCTTTTCACAAGTGAAAAATGAATGCCCAAGGCAAGCAGACTTCTATACCTAGGAAATACCCTCCTCCAAAAGGTGTGTTCGACTCCTCTTCAACTTGTCTCCCAGTGCCTATGGCACTGAAGAGCAATACCTTCATTGTGACTTAAGTTGAGCTTACTCCATTCAAAGTAGCTGGTGCAAGGTTTGCATTTTGGGAGAGCTTCCAGAGTAAAAGCAGCATGTGCAAAGGGACTGCTGCCAGTCTCAGAGCTTCAACAGCCTGAGTGAGGTCTGCTCTTCACTGCTGTGCACCTCCCTTAGCCTCTCTAAACAGTATGCAAAATTTAATGCTCTGAATATTCACATAAGGTATCTTGTTTTATTTCCTTACCCAACTAGTAGCTCACTTCCTAGGAGATCTTCAGTAGCAATTTCACTTTAAATTGTAATATAGTATAGTAGAGGTTTATTTCCACCTTATGGCTACAGAAATAATATCAGTAGCTAACCCAAGTTGATTGTAAAAATACATTCCACTTACTCCTGTTACAGCACTGAGAAATTACAGTTTTTAATCATTTTGTCACTATCTAAGGATCCTATTTAATATAATCAGTTGTATGATAAATGTTAACATTTTTTGAGCATCATTAGATGTCATAGTCCAGCAGACAGTGAAAAGCAGTGAGATCTAGAGTCATGGGGAGGTGCTGAGAAAGGCACTTCAGATCCAGCATCAGCTCCAGCACGAACCTCTGCTGTCCTGGTAGAACTGCAGCGTGTTTTACAGCTAGGGCTTGGAAAGGGGGGAAGGGGTAAACTCCCCCAAAACTGCACCAAGAAAAAGACAGTACCATGCAGTAATTTTCAAATACATCTAAGGAATTGATCCTCTGTCGAGACTTGTGTCAGATCCAGAGACAGCAGCTTTGGGCAGGCCCATTAAATAGACACACGTGCACACACTCCTCCCCACTTACAACATACAAATGCAGCAGCTTAAAAAGCAGGACTGCACTTTTTTTCACTGCAACAAGCAAAGAACAGGATAGACTACTCAGTTTTCTCATTTGCAAGGAAATCCTCAAATCATGTGTTAAAAGTGTCCTCTGTCTCCAATTAGTTTAGGGAACCACTGCCATGTCTCTTTCCCACATAGTGCAATCTCTGATACAGGCAGAGTCCCCTTTATGGATTAGAAGAGAAAGGGATAGAAACAAAACCAAGAAAGAATCACAAGCTCTGGAAAATAAAGGAATCGCAGTTAAAGCCTCCAAAACAGTGGGATGACAAGAGGATGCAATAAAAATACTCCAAGTAAAATAAAGTACAGAAGAAGCAGGGAATATGCACGATTTTGTGTGCAGTGATTAGCAGGAGGTGCTCTTTGTGATGGGGAAGATCTTTTTGGAAGCTCACGACCTGCCAGAGAACAGGCAAAGGAGTTTTAAAAAGCAAGGCAGACAGAAAAGGTCAGTTATTTATTTCATTTTTCTTCCACTTCTTTCTGAAGATATACACTACATTAGACTGCAATAATCCAGAGAATAATGTGTTTTCCTTCATATACAAAAAGTCTCGGCTCCCTCTTTGTGTACTTAAAAAAAAAAAAGAATAATAATGATGAATAATGGTTCCAAACTTACCTGCATGGGTGAATCTATTTTCAGACTTGGAAAATGATTCTGTGGATTCAGGCACAGCACGAGGTGCTTATCCACAATGAATCCACCTAGTTTGTTAGGAAATGTGACCTCATTCTAGTGAGATTAATTAGATCAAAGCCTGTAAGTCAAAGCAGTACCTGCATGGAACTGATTTTGGAAAACAGTCTAGACCTCTGGAGCTTCTACTTATCTGTATCAACTATTTCTGAGATATTTAGCTTGTAATCATTCTACAGAATTCACAATTATTGTCAAAGGAAAGGAAATGTAAATAGATTCACAGAAAATCTGGATCTAATAAAAAAAAAACAATTTCACACATTGAACTTGAAGAAATCACTGAATGAAAAAGATTGGGAAGAAACACAGGATAAAATAAGCATTAGGTATATTAGGTAACCACCTCGAAATACAATAGCAGGTGTCACCTGCTCATGATTCATTAGAATAATATTATTTTTTACTTTTGCTTTTACAAGCCTGAAATGCAATTTGACTATTAGTCTTTTTCTTCACTATATTTCTGTTGTCAAAATTGTAAGAGAAATCCTCCACGTACAAGATTTTGGTCCCCTCTGATACACCTTTTTTATCAAGGTGTTTTTATCTGCATTAGCTCCCAGTCTGGATTAACCTGCTGAGATGCACAAACACTGGTACAAAAACGAAGTACAAACATGACCAGGAGTGAGGGCAAAAATCATAGCAGCCTGGACCTAGCCTAAGGTGCAGCGAATCTTTATCCCAATAAAAGGCACAAATGATGTAGAAGGAATTTAACCCTGTCTTATTAGTGTGAAGAAAATTCTTGGATAAAGACAGAAAAAACTTTATAGTGCAATTTTAGGGAAAGCAAAGTGTGGTTTTAAGTCATTTATTACTTTTTTATTTATTTTAGCAGTAATTTATTGCTTTGCTTGCTTTCATTTTTCCACTTCTTTTACAATCACTTAGGAATTTCTGGATAGTGTGCAAAAGTTGTTTCTTTGCACTTGACTTTAAGGTACCCTGAGTCAAGGATGGCTCTGAAATGATTAGGTAAATCCAAGGGGTTCCTCACCTTACAGTGTGCAGAGCTACCAAGTGAGCAGCAGGACATCCCTGGGTGCTGGGGGTCCTACCCTGCTTTCCAGAGTATAAAAAAAGTGCTAGGAGAAAAAGGCAACAGTGCTAATGGAGAAAAGACAAAAAAAATCTCTAGAAGCATCCTAAAGAGCAGGCTAAAACAGAAGGAATTGTCTCCAGCTGTCAAGCTGTATCAGCAGAGAGCTTTCTCATGGCAGGATACTGCAGAGAGCACTTGAACACCAAGGGCATTTGAGTTTTGTCTGTTACGCCTGGAACATAAGGAACATTTATCCACCAGAGCACTAATAAAAGGTACATGGTTCATAAGAAGCAGAAGGATGTGAATTTGCAGAAGGAGTAGAAAAGATTGGCATAGTGAAGGACTGTTACCTAAATGAAAAGCTACAATAGCCTGAACTGAGCAATGTCTCCCCTGTGAAAGGCAGCTAAAACAAGTAGTTGGACTTAAAAGATAACTGGGATTCAATCAAATGGCCCATAAGGAGCAGAGTTCTCCAAAAGGCTAGAAGGCTTTAAAAATGATGCTACAAAAGCTGCTGGGAAAGCCTTTGTCCCTGAAAGAATGGCCTCAGCTTGGGACAATCAGGAGTGTTCTAAATTAGCCCATGATATGGAAGCCTGGAAGACTTGGAAGTTGACTGACCCAGAGGCAAAGCACCTCATCCAAGAGACCGTGCAATTTTTAAGACTATTCACAGTATGACAAAGAATTATATGTGAGGAATAAAATAGGCTTATTTCAAGAATAGAATAATAGCAGGTGACCAAAGAGGTCTTCCTTGAAATTTGAAGGAGAAATTCTGTTTTCAGCCTCTCATGCTTAGGGAGTACACTAGCTTTACCACCTGATTAAAAAGGATTTATTAAGAAAGGATAAAATCACCCAGAGTTGTACTCCCAGAAACTCCAAAACTTCAAGAAACAGGACAGAGTAGTTTCAATATATTATATCCCTTCTAAGTATTTGCATCTGAGGCATGGAATAAAGAAGATCATTATTCAGAGTAATAAAATATTATACTGAATCAACAAGTTATGCCTCTGCTACTTAGTCTTCCTCTATTCACATGTCCAAGAACTATAGATGTCCTTTTTCTGAAGGCATGGCAATGGGAGCTGAGATTCAGCTAATTATTCACTGCAGCTTCCAAATATTATACTATTTGCTGCTTTAGATAAGCACCTATCTTGATGGGATGGCTTACATGAGGTGGGCCAGGGGTTCCAGGTATGTCCATCTGATCACATCTCAGAAATTTCTATCACTTCATTTTCCACTACAGGTATCTCTGAATCCTGGCTGATGTTCAACTTCATTTTTAAAAAGGCAGCATTTTAAGTGTTGACATTTGTGAAGAATTAACATGGTGAAAAGAACTTAGAAAAATTATTTTGTGTGTATGCACATGTCAAAATGACACGTGAAGACACATATTAAGCATTTGCAACATCAATGAATGCTTCTCAGGAATTTCAAGGCAGATTCTCCTTTCTTATGTTCTCTTTACAAATGATCCCTAAACTATTACATAAAAACTTAGCTTGCTGGGCCAACAGTTCAACCACAATGAAAGGAAGGGGCTTCTGAGAAGTACCTGTAGCATGGAAGGGGTTGTGAATAGCACCTTCTCACTTCTGCTCTCCACTGCAGATTCACACATGGCAGTTTGTACTACGCTAAAAACGTAAAACTAGGATCAATAGGAAATTATAAGATAGATATCATGTTGAACTTCTGTGTTCATCTCCTAACTTCCATCTTCTTTGTCCACAGATTCTCCAAAAGACAGACATCCTTTCTGTGAAGGTCACTGCTAGCTTCTTTCTCTTAAACAAACACAGTCTCAGAGATGAAGACGGTGAAAACTGTTCACAACACAAACCAGGCAGAAGTTATCAATCAGCTGCACAAGGCTTATTTTTAGTAAATAGACAATGATGAAGCTAAATTTGCCTAGATAAATAGTGATTATATAAGTCATAAGCCCATTTTTGATGCATGCACAAGCTTCATTAATATTAACAAAGCTGCATATGTCTTGAGAAGACAATCACTGTTCGCTGAAGGAAATGCTCTACCTAGTCCTCAAACATAAAGACACAAAGACAGCAATCACTTATTAGCTCATTGCATACAGGCTGGTGGAAACAAAGCAGTGCTATTTTAGCAGCCCTCTGATGGAATGCCCTGATTGTAATCTCTCAAAACAGTGTCCCTTGCAAGCATTTCAAAGCAGATAACATCTTATTGGCATATTCCAAGTGCCTACTGCTGACAGGGCTTGCTGTCACTAAGAGACCGATGAAGAGATTTGCATTTGGAGTGTGATTGTGAAGCAGCAACATAATACACTGTGATTAGGAGGCTGAGTGAACCACTTCCAAAAAGAAGACCGAGCACAGGATTAAAACTTAATAGGAGATGCATTTGGGGTTCACTTTTTTCTACTGCAAACTCAGAAGTCTGGGAGTTGGCTGCTACACGTCCAGCTCCCAAACACAGCTACACTGATGGGAACCTAGACCTTCTGCTACACATGACAGATCTTCACTGTTTGACATCACTGACAATCTGGAATAGGGTTGGTAGCTGCTGTGTGTTGGGAGCAAATGTGGAAGCTACTTTGCTTCTGCTGGACTGTATGATTCAGCTTTCAAAATACATATTTAGGTTTTGTGCTGATGAGAACATATCCTTGTAAATGTAGCTGGTTTTACCATCAAGAGCCGAAGTAAAGACTTGAGTTTATATGGTCATATTTTTTCCCCCAAAGGAATGGTCATCGACACTCAGATTCATGATGTGTGCTTTGTATTTGACTCCAAAAAGCAAACAGTTATAAAAATACCATTACCCTCTTAGTAGATGAGTCCTTTGACACACACAGGACATAAATGTTATGATTTATTCTCAATTAGCAACACTTATAATGCTTTGCTCCTTGATAGATGGCATGAGTTTATTGCTTATTTCTAATCTGCTGTGCTTCATATGTTAACCTCCCTTAAAGTGTGAGTGAATGGGTGGCAGTGTGGGGGACCACGGGACAGTGTTCTGGCTGCTGCTTCTGGAACAGGGATAACCCAGAGGAGAGGGGGTTGGAGGGGCGTTCCACTGTGTGCAGCTGAGATTGGGGCTGGGGCTGGATGAGTGAACATTTTTACACTGGGGTGAGACATTCAGACTGGTAGAATCTATAAAGTTCAAGCACACGGGAGGAAACCACTACATAAAACAAGAGACAAAACTAGGCCTCAGAAGTACTAAGGATAAAAGGACTTTTCCAAAGAACCTGAACAAATGTAATTAACTTGTTGCCCATGAGTGGCCAGACTGAAAGCATGGAGGAAACAATCCCCCCTGCAAGGTACACTCCTTTGTCACCAACCCAAGATGAATGCAATTTCATCTGGTGGAAGTTCTAGCAGAACCTTGCCTCTGAGGTTCAGGGTCCTTTTGGGGGACACCTGCTTGAAAAGGGGAAGGTGCAGCAAGATGTGACAAATCTGCAGGTGAGGCTGGACCCTCCCTGCTCTAGAAGCAGCTTTCTCTGAGGCAGTGTTTGTACACCAAGGGAAACTCCACAGTCACATTCACCCACCAGCTGAGCCTGGACCCTGGCAGGAGGTTAGGAGATACCAACAATGTTCACTACAATGGGTGCTCATCTTTCTCAGCAGCATGTCCCAGTGTCTGGGAGTAGTAACATGATGTAGTAGCAACACAACTAACATGATGGCAAATTACTAATTAAGGCCATTAAATTATATCTCAACATTTGCTTTTATCTTTGATACTAGATCACATAATGATTCTTAACAGGCCCCTTAACACCTTTTATTTGTTTTCCCTATATCAGCATTGTTGATACAGAAATCTGAATTAAGTAATTCTATATTTCCAAGACGGTAGGATTTTTAGCTTTTCATCACTCTTAATGATACAGAGTAGAATTTGATTAATTCTCCTATTTATTGAAACACACTAGAAGCTGTAATGGTATTCAGGAATTTTTATTGGCAAGAAACTGCATTGGAAGAAGAATGATAGCAGAATGTTATTGATTCCTGTGGGGTTTGGGATTTTTTATATATTTATAAAATTATTATTGTTTTGTTTTGTATTTTATTACCTGAGCATGGAAACGCCACCAGAATTTCCTACAATTATTCTAAAAATGGCTCAGAAAGGAAAGATAATGGTAAGGAAGAAGTACTGGCCTCAGGTGCATTAACACTAGAGTTGTCTGAAACATTTATTATCAAAACTAAAAATACCTAACCTGCATGAAATTAGAAGTCTTACCATGTCTTTGGAAAGCATCCAGATGGATGGTACTTAATGATATACCTTGGATATACCAATTGCTACAATCAATCGTCCTCCCGTTTTAATATTGGAATTAATGTTTTGTTAGTGTTTGCAGAGACGTCAGTAAAAGATGCTAATTTGGCAAATTCAGCGTGGATTATAAAAGAAGAGGTGACTCTGAAATAAGCCACTTGCCATTAAATGTTCAAAGAGCACCAAAAGGGGTCATTTTGACAGATGTGAGGCTCCTTCGAACCATTTGTGCAGCATCTTCTGGCAATTGAAAACATTTCCAAACCCAGGTTTGAAACAGTCTTTTTCATTTACTCCTTCAACCTTCATACTGTCACTGCTGATGAGCAAGTATTTTCCAAAGAGAAATATTCTCCAGAATATAGCAGCCTACCTCAGCTCACGGATACCGTGAGAAGGCTCAGAAACCCGCAAGTGAGCATTTGCAGCCAGTCCCAAGCAGGCAGAGCACACCCCCAGATATGCAAGCCAGCTCCAGGGCAGCAGCCCTATTAGAGTGAAATGCTCCACAGCCCTGGGTAAAAATCCTGATTACAGACACTCTCCCACGTGCTCTGTCTGCCACAGCCCTCTGTAACTGTCTACCATGGGGCAACTGTTCTCAGCCCAGAGACCTGCACTGCTGTGAGCTTCTAAAGTGTATTTAGCAAATCCTGCACTGACCAGGCAGTTTCCAAATGGTTAATGAAGCAGCCCAATTCCCACACAGTCCTGACCACAGAAGTGTCTCCAGCCTTTTGATACAGGAATTTTGTTCTGTGAGATTCAGGAGAGTCTGGAACTGATCCAGCAATGCACACCAACTCCAGTTTAACTTCTGATGGATTAGTAACTCTGTGAAAGCCAGAGACTATTTATATGCTCACAGTTAGGCAGAGAACAAGCTTTTAAAGGTTTCAAAGGCTCTTAATTGAATAGCTGCACTGCCATACATAATACCCTTGAAAAGGCAGTATTCATTTTCATGAGGACTCTCCACAGAACTAAAAGTTTACAGAAGTAGGTTGTTTGTTCTCATGAATTTTATTTGTATACTGTGAATAACATCTATTAATAACATACTCTCTTAATGCAATTGATACAGAAATAAGAGCTTCTTGTACAAACCAAGGATTGCAGAATCAGGTCCTTCCTTTTGTTCTGTTGTATTATCAGACAAACAAGAGAGAAAGAAATAAGTTGTTTTCAAAACCAGTGGGGAAAGCGATAACCTTTCTTTTTAACCTTGGATTTATTCACTTTGATCTTGAGTGTATATAAGATTAAGAAATGCTCAATCTCCTGACTATTAAACTCTCTGCCTACTTGTAGCTGATGATTCATGGCTTATTGTTTCTCTAATAGTTCCCAGTTAATTGGTATGGTGAAGAATTAAAGATTAACTGTCAAAATGTAAAAGCATCAGGACTTTTTTATGAGAAAGAAAGGCAAATACCTGCAGATGAAGAACCACTATCTAAATAACTTCACTCAGTGTCTACACTGCTACCAAATCAGCCTCTATACCACTGCAGAAGCAAGAAGGCTTTGAAATAAGACAGTTTCAATTTTACAGCATCCCACAACTTGCAATCAGCATCTCTTTAATAAAACTGAAAAAAGAATCTCAAATTCAATGGATATTTCTTGTACTTTTTTGCACGACCAAAAAAAAAGGATTCACATTGAACTGAAAATTGGGTCATGCTTCAGTACACAGTAATTTGACCTAAAGATAACATTCCTATCCTAACAGTTGTAAGATGTGCCTAACAGACAATGAAAGCATTTAAGAACTCCAATTTTAGGTAGTCTGTATATTATAAAAATGTCTGTTGTGTTCCTGGAATCCAAACTATAATGCAAACTTTCAGTTTTGGCTGCATGTAACACTGTATTCCCACAGAACAGCCAGTAGGATCGTACCATGGCATAATGTTGGCCTAACAGAGAGCACACAACAGGGAAAATGACATGTCTGCTATCATCTGATGGTTTATTTCTTACTAATAACCTGCAGCAAAACTCAGCTCATGATTTGTAGGAGGTAAAACAAGTGTTTATTGGTGCCTGGTTGCTCCATAAGAAAAATCCTCAATTCTTTGATTCTGGCAAGCTTTGTAGCACCCTGAAAGGATGTTTCACCCAGCTCAGGTAGATCAGGAGTATTCAGCTGAAGAAATGAAACACAGGTCATTAACCAGGTACCAATTACACTTTGTTGCAAGCCAGTCACTGACATACTTACAGAAGAAAAATTTAGGGCCAAAGAAAATCAGAGGGAAAGAAAAAAAAAGGAAAATAGAAAAAAAAAAATCTAAGAAAAGAGAATAAGAAAAAAAGAGCATGAATATTACAGATAATGATAATGCCTACATTGCTAACATAAAATTTGCCATTGCCTTCAGTTGAGCATTTTGATAATTTAAATAACTACCCTGCAAGAAGCTCTTCCCATTGTAAATGTACCAAAGCATGGAAGCTGCTGCCCATAAATATCAACACAGCCATGCTTTCTGAAAACAATAACCTCCTGACAGCCTGGCCTCCCCCTGCTGCCTAGCAATGAGTGAGCTGGACACCACCTGTGCTTCAACCTTAGATAAATATTTCAAATATATCATGCAAGAGATTCACAGATCAATCCCCACCTCCAAGAAGCCAGTGGAGTGAGACAGAAAGCCATTTGCAAGTGGCACATCAAAGGGGAACCCAACCAGCAGGTTTTGTTGGGGTTTTTTTTGAGGGAGAGAGGTGTGTTTTATTTTAACTTGTGCCAGAGTGGAATGATGAAAGGTAAGCCAGTGATCTGTGGATCTGACACATCAACACTGGAACACAGCCAGCTCATCAACAAATATGCCCAGTAAACTCCCATTACTGACCCAGTTTAATGCTCTGACATGGAATTCATCTGCTGGACATTGTCTACAAAATCACTTGGGAATGACTTCATCAACAAGTCCCTCAGACAGCAGCAAGCCATCTTCTGGACCTTGCTGCAACCCTCTTCCTTCCATAGAAAAAATGGGCACAGAGCAAAAACCAGGGATCAGAGACTGCTGCACTCTCTGTATTTCTCACCTGGGCTGAAGTCCCTGCACCAAGCATGTGAAGTGCCTTTCAGTACCCCTTTGAGAACAGGAATCTAGTTACAGATAAGGAACAAGAGCAGTTAATAGGTAATTTGAACCAGGCAGTAACAAGTCTGTCAACAGAGAGAGAATTAAAAAGATCAGAACATTTTCCAGGTATGGTGGAATACACTTTGTCCAAAGTTTACCTTGGAACAGTGCCTCTTGAGAGATGAGTAATCAGAGCTCAACTATGCTCAACAAGGCTGAAAATCAAGTTTTCACCCATGATGATAGAAAAAAAAAGGCTCAGCCATATTTTCCAACATTAATGATTCTGTGATTTCATGATTTACCCACCTACACTGCTGAATTCCTGTGAGCATTTGGCAGAACAGACCATCTTTCACAGCAGCAAAGAATCATGGACTGAAATAAGTCTGTATTTCACTTTCCTGATGGATAACCACCTGCTGAATCCCAGGGCTCAGCAGACAGCATCCAGACCTTCCAAACCATGACATCCATCTCCTCCCCACCTCTGCATGTGCATGTAAACTATGCCACTGGGACTGAATCCAGGCTCCTTCACATCCACTGATCCAGCTGAAAAGCTCATGTCTGAGAAGATGTAAGAAATGTGGACTCCAGCAGAAGCTCTTATTCTTCCCAGGTTATGTGAGCAACACCTACATCCCAGCTTGGCCTGGGTGCTCCTGAGCTAGCATCTCACCATGATACTGCAGATGTCTGCATGCTTGGAGCTAGATTAGGAATCTCTGCTCTTCACTCCCATCTGCATAGATAGATGTGAAGGAATTTCCTAGTTTCTTTTAAAATCTGTTTTAAAATCTGTTATATCAGAATCCTAATAAAAATTAGACATGGTCATTTATAGTGCTTAAATTAGAAACAGGGTATTGTACTGCCAAGTACAGAATCTCTTCTAATCAATGCATAGTAAAAAAAAAAAAAACCAAACCCCAAACATCATGAGTGTAGGATTAAAAAAAAAAAAAGGAGGAAAAAAAAAAGCTGAGACTAATTATCTGTATTTAAACATGTGAAGATCTTACTGAGTCAACAAGGTTGAGATCTTGTTCCCTAATCAAGTGCATCAAAGGCATTCCCCAAGGCTCCCAGCAAAACTGCAGAACATCCATGAAAATCATTTTGATTCAAGAAAGGCCCTGAAGTGGAGTGAGTTTTCCTCTCCTCTCTGTGGTACTGCTGCACAGCACTGTGTTCCTGGAGCTCTCCAGTTCTATACCACGAGGCTTTGCAGACTCAGTGACATTCTGAACAAGCTCGTTATTTTTCTTCCACTTTAATTATTAAGAGGGCCAGACTCTGCCCTGATTCACAACCTCTTGAACATCATTGACTCCAGAGTATAAATTACGTCAGGTTTTGGCCATCGTTTGGCAAATGCTATATAATTTGATGTTCTTCATCCTTCAGAGTGATTGAAGGACTTAATTTACTAATAATTAACTGCATGAAGCCTCTTTAAGGGGTGATATTGAGTTTAGTTCTAGTTTAAGGGGCTAATATATAATACATAAGTAGTTGTATATAAGCCGTACACTTTCAGCCCTTTGTTCTGCCTGTAAAATGTCAGTTGGACTCATTCTGGTTTTAGTTCTCCCCTCCCTTATTACTGCCTCAAAAACCACACTGGGAAATTGGAGCTGCCATAAACACTTAATAGAAGAGCTAATTGTGCAATGCTGTCAGAATTCCTGTTTTATTTTTTTTAAAGAAACGTTTTACTCACACTTTTCCTTTCTTGTGTCAAAAAAAGAGTATAGACTTCAATGTCACAATCATAATAAATGCATAGTAACTTGCAGAAAATAATAAGGAGTTGTTGAACCCTTCCACTTTTTTCTTCAAAAGAAGAAAGATGCATAACATTATTCCCAGTAGGAGAAAAAATGGCACTGAGTAGCAGTCATGGCTTATTAGAAATTTGATTCAGACCCTTCAACCTCTACACTCATTTAACTTTTTCCAAGAAAATGAGTCAAATAGAAAGGTAAATAAGTTTATCCATGTTTTCTCTCAGTTATCATCATGTTATGGCAAAATCACTTGAACATAGACTGCTCTATGACTATTGTCATAGACACAATAACAGCTGGCACAATCAAGGCTTATTTTTTTTTCCTTTTCATCTCTAACTTAATAGGCACAATTTTCTTGTGCCCAATTCTAGAGCAATTAATAGCACTCAGCTGCATCTACCAACCTACAGATCTTAAGACAGCACAGTGCCAATTCCACGCAGGGCTCAAAACTTGCATAGTATTGCTAAGACAACTGGGGCATGCAAAAAATGACACCTAAAAATTAGTTATCTGAAACACAGGCTCCTCATGGGTGAATTTAAAGTTTCTGTAATTTCCTTTTTTTCATTTTTATTTCTTCATGCAAAAAAAAGAAAAGCTACTCTGACAGAAAAGTAAAAGGAGCCTCAGAGCTCTTCCTTAAACCAGAAAAATACAAAACCTGCTGCCCCTAGGTATCTTGGTATTATATTATGCTATTCTACTCATAGCACTGGAAAAGAAAGTAGAGGCTCGTAAGCTGGTCTGGCTCTAAGTGTGGGAAGTCTTAGGTACAAGGCAGAATAAATCACTGCTAAAACTTTCACTTGAATCAACTTCTCATATGGAATAGAACAGAGAGAGGGCTGCTCTGGTTTTGGCTGAGGTAACCCCCAGCAGGGTGTCACAGGGATTAATTCAATGACCCTTTATCTACCATGAAAATCCTTTGAGCCTATGACACTATTGATAAGAATCTGTAGGTATGAAGGCTACAGGCAGCAGCTCTGCCAACGTGCCACAAATGCACACCACAGAAGGAAGGGAAGAGCTGTGCATGTCACTGGGATGAAACAAGGTCACGTTCAGTGTGAGCACATCCCGATCCTTCAGAAAGTCACAGGAATATTCTTCAGTGCAGTTTTAAGACAATCACCTGTAATCTAGAGCTAGGCACCAGAGCAGTATTAGTATTTAGAGAACTAAGGCACTGTAAACACACAGTGATCTGAAGTAATAAGGAGACTACAGGGCTGAGGAGCCAGGGAAATTCAGTGAGCTATTGCAAAATTGCTTATAAAGGCCTGTCAGAGCAGCTCTCCTCTGCCAGGCAACAGGCAGCTCTGTAACACAGCTGATGCTCTGCTTCTGAAGCCACCCTATGGCACTGGCTGTGGAGGTTCAGCCGTGCTGGGTACCATGAACTAGCTGCTTCCAGAATGGGAAGCAAAGCTGCTGGAGCTCTGCTGATAGAAACTGAGTTTGACCTGAGTAAATTTCATATATATATGATTCTTGCATGGTAACGTAGCAGAAACAGCTAAAGCACTTAAAATTGATAACATAAGTTTGGATTTGAATTCAGGATCTCAAATCTTGGACTTTAACTTGTGTGATGTTATACTGACATTGTACAGATAAAGTTTCTTTATTGCTGCATCACTCCTCTTGAATGTCTGACTAGTGCCAGGGCTTATTTGTCATCTAGGTTTACAACATAGGAAGTAACTAGACAAAAGAAACAAGGGTGAAGAATAGTACAGAACATACGAACAGGATATCATGTAGGTAATTTTGACAGTCTCTAAAAATCAGCTAATCAACTTGGGCCCTGCCAAAACACAAGGTTTTCATAATGAGCAACTGTGTATTGATACACATGGGCTCCCTCAATTCCATTGAGGGGGGAGGAAAAAGTGTTAGGATGTTCTAAAGATATTATATGGGGGAAATGTAGACTTTCCATCTATACAACTACAGGCAGTGCCAATACTGTCAGAACAGCTCGGACACTTGTCTTAAGCCCTGCTCAGTGCCACCCTCTGATCAGCCTCTTTGTCTCCATCATCTCCATTCCCTACTTTCTCAGTTTCTCAGAGTGAAGAAAAGCATCACAGCACCAGAAGCACGGAAGGAATAGGACTAAAAGACTGTTACACAACCCCCTTCCCTGGGCTAATATTAATTCCTATTCTCCCCGAAGTACTGGAATAGATTTGCTGTCAGTGTGCAGCAAAAGGCAGTCTCTGAGGCCCTGGAGAGATGAAGTTAGGGACATTATTATACTTTGCTAAGGAATCTTTCTCACTATGAAGAATGGAGGGAAACCATTTCTATTATCCAAAAAAAGAGTGGGGTATGTCCTGGTTTGGGCTGGGACAGTTCACTTTTTTCCAGTACTGGTGCAGTGCTGGTTTTGGATTCAGCCTCATGAGGCTGTTGCTCACACACTGGTGTTTTAGGGTCTCTAGCTGGTGCTTACCCCAGGTCAGGGGCTGTTCAGTGTCCCAGGCTCCGCCAGGGAGGAGGTGCACAAGGAGCTGGAGGCAGCAGTTGATTAGCAATTAATTGTGTATGACTTGCCTGGTCTTGGGTTTCATTTCTCTTCTTGTTCTCTTCCCTTTCTTTACAATTGGTATTATTATGACTATCATAATCTATTTTTTGTTATTTCAATTATTGAACTGTTCTTATCTCAACCACCAGTTCTACTTTTTTTTCATTTCCAATTCTCCTCCCCATCCCACTGGGAGGAGTGTCTGTGTGGTGTTTAGTTGCTGGCTGGAGTGAAACCACTGCAGAGTCCCAGATCCAAGCTGCACTAATTCATCACAAAGTGAAATCCCTGTGGGTTTAGCTACCCAGTGAGATCAGAGGGGGACTGGGGAAACAGTGAAGACAGACAAAAACTGTAAGGTATCTCAAATCTCATTAACTCCCTGTCTAGGAGTAACCTGCATTTTTTGGACTGGTTCTTTATTGGAGTAGGGGTTGTACTGTGAAAGTTTCAGCTGCTCTTGACATCGCTGACAGAAGTTCTTCTGAGGAATCAGAAATATGAAATTAATATAGTCACGACCTAGGGAGCTTTAAGGGAGAAAGAGTCACATCTTTTCAAGCATGAGGCAGATCAGCTCTTAATTCACCTGTATTTTGAAGACACCTGAATCGATTGATACTTAATTTCCATTTCTCTCTCTCAAATAACCTAGCTAACAACCAGAGACTGCATCTCCCCATTTGCTTAGGGATGTGATGCAGGGAGGTATGATGCAGACCCCTCCTTTGACTTCTTCAATGGCACAAACACTGGACACTGGGAAACACAGTCTGTGATGCCAAGATAATTTGAGTTTCAATCTGATTGTACCCACCAGAAGCCTGCTCTCCTGTGCTATGGGTACCACTGCTGGTGCTTCAATATGCTAGAGTGATTCTTTGTGAAATAAACAAAGACCAGCCTGCTGCCCCTGAGCCCTACAAAATTCTTGAACTAATTTGNACCACCATTGCCTCCCTGGTCATGTTAGCAGAGTTTTCCATTTTGTAACATACCAGTAAAATCTTATTACCTATATTCCCAACCTGTGCTGCAATAGTAAAACAGACAAAAAAAAAAATGTCAATATGTACATAGTAAGTCAAATATCCTTAAATACCCAAGTCACCTTTTCTCTGCAATAATCTATTCTAGAATTCTTTTTACTGAGGTGTATTTGTTAGCTCATTGTGTGTGAAAATCTAGCTGGTTTTCTCTACTCATCCACAGTAGAAACAGGCTTGTAGAATGCAGTATTTTTAAAGACCTTGCTCTCTAACCAAATTGTTATCAGGTTAAAAACATGAAGATGAAGATTATTAATTCCTGGAGCTATTTTTTTCAGAACCACTGCAAAAAACCCTGGATAACCCATTTGCAGAAGCACAGACAAATGCTGAATCTAGAATTAAATATCACAATTCACACTCAGTCTTGCATTTCTCTGCTTGAAAATTGATACATGGAAAAATTAATATAGGAAAGCTTCCTAGCTCACTCTTTTTTCTTGTCAGAGCTAAAGAACTAAGAGAATGAAATAAAACTGCTCTAGAGTTGTATCCTAGGAATTTGGAACCTTTCCAAAGCCTTTCTACCGTGGAGAAAGTGANGGAGGAGGTGCACAAGGAGCTGGAGGCAGCAGTTGATTAGCAATTAATTGTGTATGACTTGCCTGGTCTTGGGTTTCATTTCTCTTCTTGTTCTCTTCCCTTTCTTTACAATTGGTATTATTATGACTATCATAATCTATTTTTTGTTATTTCAATTATTGAACTGTTCTTATCTCAACCACCAGTTCTACTTTTTTTTCATTTCCAATTCTCCTCCCCATCCCACTGGGAGGAGTGTCTGTGTGGTGTTTAGTTGCTGGCTGGAGTGAAACCACTGCAGAGTCCCAGATCCAAGCTGCACTAATTCATCACAAAGTGAAATCCCTGTGGGTTTAGCTACCCAGTGAGATCAGAGGGGGACTGGGGAAACAGTGAAGACAGACAAAAACTGTAAGGTATCTCAAATCTCATTAACTCCCTGTCTAGGAGTAACCTGCATTTTTTGGACTGGTTCTTTATTGGAGTAGGGGTTGTACTGTGAAAGTTTCAGCTGCTCTTGACATCGCTGACAGAAGTTCTTCTGAGGAATCAGAAATATGAAATTAATATAGTCACGACCTAGGGAGCTTTAAGGGAGAAAGAGTCACATCTTTTCAAGCATGAGGCAGATCAGCTCTTAATTCACCTGTATTTTGAAGACACCTGAATCGATTGATACTTAATTTCCATTTCTCTCTCTCAAATAACCTAGCTAACAACCAGAGACTGCATCTCCCCATTTGCTTAGGGATGTGATGCAGGGAGGTATGATGCAGACCCCTCCTTTGACTTCTTCAATGGCACAAACACTGGACACTGGGAAACACAGTCTGTGATGCCAAGATAATTTGAGTTTCAATCTGATTGTACCCACCAGAAGCCTGCTCTCCTGTGCTATGGGTACCACTGCTGGTGCTTCAATATGCTAGAGTGATTCTTTGTGAAATAAACAAAGACCAGCCTGCTGCCCCTGAGCCCTACAAAATTCTTGAACTAATTTGATGGTGAAAGCAAATGCCTAAGGTTTTTACAGTCTAAAATTCATCCTTTTCAAATAGACATTATTGCTAAGTCCTATTCATACCTTCTGAATGTAAACCAGTATTAATAACATGGAAAATGCAAAGGGAAATACTGTTCAGAACACTGTTTAAAAGATGCATAGACACATACACAAAATTAACCCCCAAACCTGTGCTGCAATAGTAAAACAGACAAAAAAAAAAATGTCAATATGTACATAGTAAGTCAAATATCCTTAAATACCCAAGTCACCTTTTCTCTGCAATAATCTATTCTAGAATTCTTTTTACTGAGGTGTATTTGTTAGCTCATTGTGTGTGAAAATCTAGCTGGTTTTCTCTACTCATCCACAGTAGAAACAGGCTTGTAGAATGCAGTATTTTTAAAGACCTTGCTCTCTAACCAAATTGTTATCAGGTTAAAAACATGAAGATGAAGATTATTAATTCCTGGAGCTATTTTTTTCAGAACCACTGCAAAAAACCCTGGATAACCCATTTGCAGAAGCACAGACAAATGCTGAATCTAGAATTAAATATCACAATTCACACTCAGTCTTGCATTTCTCTGCTTGAAAATTGATACATGGAAAAATTAATATAGGAAAGCTTCCTAGCTCACTCTTTTTTCTTGTCAGAGCTAAAGAACTAAGAGAATGAAATAAAACTGCTCTAGAGTTGTATCCTAGGAATTTGGAACCTTTCCAAAGCCTTTCTACCGTGGAGAAAGTGAAATATGTAGCTTTAAAAAAGCAGATTACATGCTGGATGAAGAGTTCAGGCCCATCAAGTAAATGCACAATCTGCTAATTCCTTTGTGTTTTATGCAACAACCTGAAAATGTAAATTAATCCATCTAGTGGACAGATCCCAGAAAACTGAAGGAAACAAGAGGAGCAGCAGTTCACATACCTAAAAGAAAAAAATAATTTTCATCTGCCTGTCCTTGCACAACTCCATAATTCTTAAAAAGACCTTATTTTTTTCCTATTAATCTTATTGTGCAAAACAGTTAAAACACTCTAACAATGCTGCAAATAGACAGTCAATAATTGGGTTTGTATTTTAAAACTTTTTTTTTTACCCTTTTTTTAACTCCAAATAGTTCTTGCATCATCCTACAGCCAACCATCATTCCTACTTCATTTACATGTTTGCCTCCAGCATTGTCTCCAAAGCAGATGCATCCCATTGTACCACTGATCCACTAACAACCACTGCAAACCAGCACCAAGGTTCTCACTATTTTCAGTAATCACAATTGTACAACTACATTTGTGATTGAAAATAAGCTAAAAATATGCAAGTCCTTTGAATTTTTTCCCCCTTATTCATCTATTTCTTATTTGGATTAAGGATAAAACATCTATTATAGAGAACTGCCTTACATTGCTCAACTAACAATTTACACTTCAAAACTCTTTATGATGAACAAATAGACAACTGTTGAGAACTGGTTTCTTAGCTCATAGATAAATTACTTGTTAGATACATACTTTATGGCTCTAAGTTTATAAATTTTAAAATTATCAGTCTTCAGAGAGTGATCATTATTTTACTGAAGTCCTATAAAAATAGTTAATATTTGAATCATAAGAAAATATAGAGTTAAATCCACTGCAGATTGTCAGTTGTCCTTGTTTAAAAACGTTCTTTAGTAAGGAAGTGGTTACTCTGTGTATACAAGAGCAATCTGTTTTTACTCTAGTGTAACAGCTACAATATCTCTCGTGTCTTCAAGTAAAATAATATTTTTGCTTTACAAAATTATTCATCTGCAACTGCACATAGTGGTCCTTTCCCAAGAAGCCATCCTCAAATGAATATCAGGTGATACAGCAGGAACAAAGCTGCATTACCTTCATAATCCACAGTTAAAACTGCATCCTTGCCGTGCATTTCCTTACCATTGTTACACTGCCTTCTTATAGGGTGGTTGAGGGTTTTTTTTATGTAATGCATTATCCAGAAAGGGAAAGTATGGAATTACCAGCCCTCTGCTCCCCCTTAATTCCCTTTTAAATCTGTTACTGTTTATCATGTACTACTTCCTAGAGATCATTTTATGTCACAAAACAAAATGATATTGTCACTTTAAGTATCTGGGGTGGGGAAATAATAATAGGAGTGATATACTGTCCTAGTTAGGCACTTTCAAATTAGTTTTGACACTTTAATATTGATTTTGTCACAACTGTGTAAGTCTGATCAGTGAGATTGTGACATAAGCACAGTTCAAACTCCTACAGCCTGTATATCAGGAGCAAGTGAAAATATCTCTACGCTTTCTTTTCATTGCCACTGCCTAATCTTTCATCATAACTCCTGCAAGAGTGTCCCTGAAGGTGTTTCATATAAAGAAAGGAGTGATTATAAAACATGAACCTCCAAAATTCTGAAATCCATTGAATGAACTATGAAAAATAGTTAACAAGAAAAAACAAGAAAAAATAACAAGAAAAAATAACAAGAAAAGCTTCTACAAGTATGTTGGAGGCAAAAAGAAACCTAAAGGAAGCGTGGGCCCGCTGCTGGATGAAGCGGGTGCCCTGGTGACTGAGGACAGAGAGAAGGCTGAGTTACTGAATGCCACCTTTGCCTCGGTCTTTACTGCTAAGGTCAGCTACCAGGAGTCCCAGGTCTCCAAGACCACAGATGAAATCTGGAGGGAGGAA
>VYZU01079483.1:68398-94884 GCA_013401355.1 Ceyx cyanopectus
CAGAGCTCTGGAACAGGCTGCCCAGGGAGGTTGTGGAGTCTCCATCTCTGGAGACACTTAAGACCCGCCTGGATCTGTTCCGGAGAGACTTGGTCTAAGTGATCCTGCTCAGGCAGGGGGGTTGGACTAGATGATCTTCTAGGTCCCTTCCAGCCCCTAATTTCTGTGATTCTGTGATTCTGTGAAAAATGCTGAAGC
This sequence comes from Ceyx cyanopectus, assembly GCA_013401355.1. NCBI lineage: Eukaryota > Metazoa > Chordata > Aves > Coraciiformes > Alcedinidae > Ceyx > Ceyx cyanopectus. Next base: position 68,597 of record VYZU01079483.1, read on the forward strand.
ATCCTTTATTTCATGTCAGAAGGTTGGCTCAGCAGAAAAGGATCAAGTGACCAATGCTAGACTCTGTGTAACCAAAGAACAGTATAGCAATAGTTTCTCTTCATCAGAATGGATATTCCAATACATGGAATATTCAGAGTTAGACTTACAAATGTCTAATCAAATCTATGGTGCCTAGCATTTTCCTAACTATCAAAAACAAATCTCTAAAACAAATCTGCAATCTAAACATTGGTTTAGTTACAAACAGAACAACACTGTGCTGAACCAGACTGTGAAACTGATGTTCTGCTCAAAATTTAAGTCATTAAATAACCATATAGGAAGAAACAAAAGAAAATCTCAGCAGAAAAAGATAAAGCTGTTAATTACAAATGAAAGATCTTAAAAATCAGCATTAAGAGGTTACTCTGAAAAACAGTTTGAAAAGTGATGTTTATTTTGATCCTGTCCCTTGCTATGTCCACGTAGGAAATATTCCCCAGTAGTCATTTGCTCAGTGTATGTGACTTGGGCATAAATAACTAGAAGATATTGTAAAGGCTGAGATAGTGTCTGTCTGTCCGCCTACCATAGAATTCACTTACTGCTTATTCAATAGCAAGCCTACTTCTATGCCTTGGCACATCTTTATTCAGAAAGATGGGCTGATTGCTGACAACTTTGATGCAATAAAGACTGCTGCAGCATTACTGGAAGAAAGTCATTTGATAAATGTATATTTTCCATTTTGCTTAAAAGGAATCTATTATAAGTGCAGCTGCTTTTCGAATGAAATTAATGCCCAAGTGAAGCTTCGTATTACAAAGTAAAATGGGACTCGCTCTCTAATATTAGACTGAAAGGCATTGTAATGCAGCAGGAGGATTGAACTTTGACTCCTTGAAGAACACTGATTCATATAATAAAAAGGGGAAAAAAGGCTTTAAAAATGCTAACATCCTCTTTTCAAAGCTTAGCAAAGCTGCTGTCCAGAAAACAGAATAGCAAATACAGGTTGTGTGCATTTCCAAAGATGATATACCCTAAGAAATCCATCTAACAAGGTTGTTTGGAAGTTGTGAAAGATACTGAAACAGACAATTGGGAGGAGGATCTCTCATACTTTTCCTAGTCTTCTTGCAGGTGAAATACATTGCTTATTTAACCCGGGTTTTAACCAAGCCATAGAGGCTTGTGATCCCTGTATGCAAGAAAACCATGCAAAAGGACCACGTTAGAGAATATCAGCAAATCTTGAGCTTGGCTACATCCCAGACAAGTGGCATTTTTTGCTTGGATGTTTTCAAGCCTAGAACCTGAGTGTGCTACTTAATGTTTTACCAAAAATAGGTACATGGCCCACTGGAAAAAATCAGTTGTGAAAAATCTACTTTTGTTAAACTAAATCCTGTACTAATTAAGACAGTTTATTTGTTGACTTTCAATCTTCCTGCCTAAATACATTAAGGAAGTATAAAAGCATTGCCAAGTCAGAACCCAAGTCAGGAACATTTTGAAGTGTAGGAAGGAAACCAAGAGTATTGTTCTTCTTCCACAAGCTTTGCATTTTCTTTCTAGTTGAGCTACATTTTTACAGATCCCTAATCCTTTTTTCTTAATAAAACTCATAACAACTCTAGGAGTTGAGGAATGGGATTCCTCAGTTTACAAGGTTTCATATATGACTGTAATATAGAACAAAAAGCTATCTCTAAACACTACCTTTAACCCACATCTCTCCTACCTCTTTATATATTCAACCAAGTGTGAGAGTTCTCAAGAGAGCAATTTGGGCTTTGTCTATGAGTAAAATCTCCATCTCTCTTTTCTCTGTACTGGAAGCCTTCAGAGATTGGTCCCTCTGTTCACATTCATAAATAACCCCTAAAATAATGAGCAGACCTGCTACGTAGAAGACAGACAGGTGAGGGCCTCCAAAAATAGAAAATCATATACAACGCAGCTATGGCTTAAAAGTTGGAATATTTGAAATAGTGTCTTCAGGTCTCTTCTTATTTGCTTTGGGAGATTAAAGCCTCTGGTGTTCACACTTTCAATTTTCTTTCTGCAACCACAAACAAACCTAGGTGGAAGAGTGGTGTGCAGTGTCCAGGTAACTGGGAAGCAAATGGCTGTTAGTGCCCCAGCCTGCCCAGGCTGTTTAAATGTGAAGCTGACAGAACTTTATAGCACTGTTTCTCATACTTAAATTACTTTTAACAGCTTAAATATATACTTACTGTATTTAGATAGCTTGTCTAGTGGTAGCTGACATCTCCCACAAGGAAGTGCCTGAAGAATCTCTAGTTGCCATAAGCACTGGCAGCACACTGAAAATTGGAATGTGAACTATTCCATGATTGTGTAAGTGAGCTAAGATTCCTCTCCTTACCACGGCAGAAAGGAACAGGACAGTAGAACCTCCAGTCAATACATTTTAGAGCACTATATCCCCTTTCCTACAAGTCTTAGTGTATTTAATTAAAGCACTGTTTCTTAAAAACAATTAAAGCCTTTCAACTGCTGCCTTCTTTCCTGGTAAAAAGAAGGCAGGAAGATGTCTGTCTCCTGTTTTATATATGAATTTCATACTGCCAAATGCTGTGTATAGATTTGAGGTTCCAGTTTCTGCTAAAGAAACTAACTCTAAATGTCAAATTGATATCTGGATTTGGGCTCATCCTTTATACCCTTGATACAGCTGGAGATTAGAGGTGCTGTTTCAGTGCTGAAATACCAAAAAGTGTCTGGGTTTTGCCAGTACTGTCTGCAAGCTCTTCCTCCTTATCTCATTTTTTTTTCTTTAGAGATATTAGGGCAAGATAATCTGGATCATATTATCTGTCTCAAAACTAAAATATACTCCAAGTGTTACAGTGCAAACCCTTTGTTGTATACTGTCTGCTCCCAGTATTTCCTTCTTAAGCCTTCAGAAACAGAAGCAGCTTGGCTTTTCTGTCTAGCTCTTCTATCACCATTTGCCATTTATCAACATTTTAAACTTTTGAGCCGTCCATTTTGTTTCTGTGCATTCTCAGTTTTTGTATCTGTAAAATGCTGTGGAAGCAGGGACAAGTCTTGTTTAAAAGAATATTCAGTATTTTCTCCTTATTTTAGAAAAGCAATGCTGTCTTACATGCCATCAAACAGTCCCTCCTGCTCAACAGACTTGTTTGTAAGATCACAAGTCCCAGTGCAGCCACCTCTTTCCAAATGCTCTTTTGTTTCCCTGCTTTCTTTGTGTTTGTGCTTGCAATAGTCTATACTTTCCTCCCAGATAGCTGGCTAACTCATTTCTAATATTTAAACGTTTTAGGTTTGCTCTCATCATGACCCTAATGCAGTGCATTTACACTACACTCAAAGGAGATGAATAGCAAGCCTACCAGATAAATGGCCACAGACTCACAGCCTTCAAGAGACTTATTCACTGGAGTAACAGTATTAGCCCGCGAGGGCACTTTAAAAAGCTTTTCATGTCTCTCTCCATTCCTGCTTCCAAGCTCTGTCATTACTGGGTGATGCTGCTTTCGGATGCTTAGGGCTTTTGGTCACTGCCAGCTTGGGAAAGATTCCTATTTATGACCTTGAGCTGCAAAGCTTCTTACTGCGCTCGGGCCACTTGCACCGTTCCTTCCATCTCGCCACTCACAGCAACGTTCAGACTTAGTTCCCTTCCCTGTCAGCTTCATAACTGCTCCTACTGGGGTCCCTGAGGCTGCCACAAATAGCAGGGAGCCATCAGGAGCTGCGAGGCTGCTGCTGGAGCTGCTGGGGGCTGGTTTTAATGACACCATATTCTGTGCTGTAGGAACCAGAGTGCTTCATCTCACAGGCAAATCACAGCCTAGGGGTCAATTTACTCTCTAATTCATAGACCAGTGACTCCCACTTACACACAGGACTGATTCTACTCTTGACCTTAGTGCAATCATATGTACATACCTAGTAAAACATTTCAGCATTTTATACTGCTGTGCCCTGCTTTCCTCCTGCTCTACTAGAGGTACACAAAGTTCACACTGACATATAGGGGGAAAATAGTAGGTTCCAAAGCCAAAGTAATACCGAGTCTGTATCATGATGCAAGGCTAACATCAGTAGTGTGCATATTAGCCAGGGCTCACCATATACCCAAATTATGATTTCCTGCTGGCTTTATTTTGGCCAGCAAAGCTCAGATGAAATCTGAATTGATACTAAATTGCTGCTACAACAAAAGAAATACCTGGCCTAAATGTGGCTTGACAGGGTATCTGGTTAAAGGCTATTCAACGTAGAGAGATAAAAAAAAAGCAATAATCATACCTATAGATAAAAATTCTAAGGAACAGGAGATAATAAAGACAATATGCCAAGGAATTGAACTCTAGGGTCCCTGAATGATGGGCCATTGAAGGAACCATTCAAAGTCCTGAAGAACAAAAAAAGAAGTGGAAACAGTATCAGTGAATCTCTAGGAATGACTGATTTTATTTCATGAGGCTTGTGTGACTTAGCAAAAAATTATGGGATGTTTTAATACTGCTTCTGAGACTATGCAAAGGAATGCTTCAAATCAAGGCGGATTGTGGAGAAATAAGTAAGGGAAGATGGAAAGGAGGGTTAATATGAAAAAAAGGAAAACAGCAACAAAAAAAGGCTGGTTGCACACAAACTAGCTGCTGTTCAGGGTATTTGTCTGGCCAAGCCCCATGCCTGAAATCTGCAGTCTTAGGGATCAGCACCCATGTTACTGTCTGGGTATCTTTGCTCTCTGGTGTGTTTGTGTGTGTGATTTGCTAGCAAACTTCAGGCTCGATTAGCCAGTGAGTCCCAGAGTGATGTCAGGTTGGAGACAGAGACAGGATAAACAGAGCTTAGGTTCTGGGCTTGGATTCTGCCTGGACTTAACTGTCCAGTGCAGCACTTAAGACACCTAAGGAAGTAAGAACTTGAATACAGCTGCAGCACCCAGCACAGGATGAGACTAGAAACTGGAAAAAAACAAAACAAAACAACCCAGGCTGAAGCTGGATGGGCCAAGAACCAGGACATCAGCTCTGTGAGGTTTTATAGCTGAGGTTTGAAGGCTCTGCAAATATTGTGACTGTGAATTAAGACAGGAAGAGTTTGTAAATAAACGTTTGTATGTATGTGTGTACACACACAAATCTGAACTTCCTAGAGATGTGGAGAGCAGGAGCAGCTGTGCTGGTCCTGTTCAGGGAAGTGCAGGTGAAGGGGCTGGGTGAGTGCCCCCAGGAACACGGGCACTCGCTCCTGCACCTCCTGCAGACTGGGAAGTTGAAATCCAGGCTCCCACAGAAAGCTCTGCCAAGTCTGGATTTTTGTTCCATCAGAGTAAACACAGAGTCACTCCATGGTTTTCCATCAAAAGGCAAGAGCCTGTTTACATTGGTAGCAGCCCTAAATTCTTCTTCATACTCATTTTTTTTTCTAACTGCAGAACTGAATTTTCATTTTTGACCTTTCTTGTTAGATGATTTGTTCTACACGTTCGATGTACAGCAACTCTAACAAGATGAAGTGGAAATAAAACAATTGCACGATGAAATTAATCCCTATGTTGCAAAGATAGCTATCAAAAAGCATTCAATTGATGAGGCAGTGACTAGGCAAGTGCAATTGCCAACTCTTGGAGTCAGTGCCAGCCATAACATAATACAAATCATAACTATTACAAAGTCAAATTTGTGAATAATCCAGCCAGCAGAAATGCTTTTTTGTGTTTAGCTCAGTCTAGCAAGAGTTACCTGGTAGAACCCACGTACAAAAACAGAGCTCTGGGTCTCATTAGAGCTTCTCTCAGAATCTCCTGCTCTTACAGCTTCCTTCTTTATCCACTGTGATATCACTTCAGCTCCCAGCCACCCAGCCACATGGACATAGATCCTGTGTAAGTCCCCCCAGCAATCCCTGGCATTCACATGCCAGAACATTGTTTTTTTGCTGCTGAAAACATACGTCTAACTGCTTTTTACTGCTCCTCATATCAAAATAATCTTAAAATGCACGAGTATTTAAGCTATATGATGTTTGTCAGTCCTTGTGCAGTGCTAGAAGCAGGGACACTTGGCTAAAGGGCCATAGCTGGACTCCAAAGGACCACAGGGAACTAAGCATGTCTGCTGAAGGAAATTGGTGTGGGTGTGTGGGTGTGTGGGTGTGTGTGTGAAGACAAAGGCAGTCAGAAGGTGGACTGCAGTACCTACTACAGAAAGAAACCTGCAGCCAGCCCTGCAGCCTTTGTGGCAGTGGGTTTCCAGTGCTGATCATGTGGGAGTGCAGGAGGGCTCAATAACTGTACTCTACACAAGGTACTTGTTCCTGCTCAATAGTTTTAATGAAAAGAGGCCATAAAGTCATTGTCTACTTAAACATCATTACTGTATATTCCTTCCACCTTACTGTGAATAAATTAACTTACTCCCTTTTTCTATCTTCTGACAGCATAGCAGATGATGTTTAACCAAAGTAACTTTCAAAAAGATGTTAGAACACAAAAGTAAAATGAGGGACTAAGATCTCAAACTCCATTTTCCAGCTCCACCTACTTTTTGAGACAACAGCTATAAAGACACTACTGTTTACAGCTTGCAAAATGTATCAGAGATGAATCCCCAAACACAAATTAATAAAAAAAAAAAAGGGAGGGGGGGGTTAGTGGAAGAACAGCAGCAGCAATGAAGATGAAAACACTCTGCAGGAGTTGCTGTAGCACACTTCCAGCCAGCCAGCTTCTGGTGTTTTCCTACAGGTCTTTTTCTTTTTGGGGGTGATAATATCTGTCTTCATTACTACTGCTATTTTGCCTTACATACAATGGCATCTCCAGAGAATGGAGATATATATATAGCTAGTTCACTCAAAAATAATTCCTGAATGAATGAATATATTTAGAAATGCCTTTTTTTCAAGGAGACACTTGAAAAAGATGCCAAGTGAGAGGAATGTGATAAAAAAATGACACTGCAGCAGCTGTACTGTCTTTTTAGCATGAGGAAAAGAGCACCCTTAAGGAAAAAAGGCTGTGTGCACATGTGTGCACACATGCTCACACACATGCTCACACACAGTTTCGGGGCTCAGCAAAGTAGCTGCTTTGGCAGCTTTGTAAGTTCAGTAAAAACAGAATTAATATATATAGTATAATATTAATAGTATATTTGCAACTCCTGTCTGGGACAGGCTCTGCTCTAAAGCTGCAGTGATGATTCAAGGCAGCAACACAAACCTTTTTTGGCTTTTCACTCTGGAATTAATAAAAGATAAAAACTCTAAATAAGAGTGAAGAGGAGAGTGTGGTGGTCGGGTCCCTGCAAAGGTGCACACACACCCAGGAAGCCAGGGGGGACTCCCAGATACCTCAACACAATGCCCTGCACCTTGTCATCACAGAAGCACTTTGTGACTCTCCTGGTCTGGAGCCCACAGGTTTCATTCCTGTTCTTTCACATCAGATTATGTGGCTATGTTACTTCAATAATTGTTTATTTTAAGATGAAAAATGGCTCCGAGTGTGTGAGCTCTAAGCTTCTAGTTCCTTTGCTTCCTCTTCTGAGAAATCATGTATGCAAATATGATTTTTATTACAAGTTTTGGTAAAGGTGCCTGATAGAAAAGAAATACCTCTCATTAGCTTAAAAATCTTTGCCTTTCCCAGTGTAGTCAAACTAATTAAATGACATTCCCTACCCCAATACCAATACTACATGTTTAAAGCAAACATGGAATTGTATCTTCAGAATTCTACTTCAATATAAACATCAACTTGATTGTATTCTCAAAGTGTAACTATTTAGCATCCAGTCTCAGAACTGATCTTTAGAGGTATTAATGAGCATATGAAATTTTCCTCAGCCTGCTCCTAATATGCACCTTCCCCTTCCATAAATGTACGAGGGAAATTTATCATGAATCCAGTCAGTTGGATCATCCTCCCCTTCACACTGGAGGAGAACATGACAAAGAGCCACTAAGGCAGGAGCTCCATACATAGGAGGACATTGGGTTGATGGTGTTTTCCCCTCGGTAAAGATAATTTTGTTTACTTACTTAACATACATTCACAAATTAATTTAGTTGTGGTATTATCAGCACTTTGCATTAATGAGCTAGCATTTCAATTTCTAGAATAGCTCCAGAGACCAAATCTAAATAACTGGATTAAAGGGCAAATCCATCCACATATAGATTTTTAATAGCTTTTATACCTCGATGGTTGTGGCTCCTGAAGAGACAGTTTAGGTCTCTCTGTGACGCAACAGGCTCCTTGGGGAGCCCATGGTCCTGCTGCAGGGCACACCCACCCACGAGCAGCCTCAGCTCACACAACCAGGCAAAGAGAAAGCAGAAGGCAAAGCAGAAGTGCCTATGTTTTACCTCACTCCTGGTACTTCTCCTTCTCTTTATTTTGCTTCTCTCTGATGACAAACAGGACCCCTTCTGAGGTAGCTGCCCACAGCAGAGTGAACCAGAGGCTGCAGCATCAGTGAGGATGAGCAGCTTTGGAGACACACTTGTGCATCACCCAGATCTTAGGAGGAAATGCAGGAGACAAGGGTGCTGCACTGCAACATTCCCTGCTCCGTTCTGCCTTCTGCTGAGCGTAGGAACAAGCAGAAGTTCCAAATTCTGCAGTCTTTGCTGACCTCTATGTATTAAATTTAATTGTTCTTAATGAATATGATTTCATTAATTCTCTGTATTTTACATTGAATGAGCTGTAGAGAAATTGTGGGACAGCAGAAGGAATAGACAACACTACATGGGAAAAAGTTACTTTAGACATTGAACTTCTGGGGCTCTTCTGTAAAAAGAGAAAATCCTTCCACCCTAATGCAATGGGGAGCTGTGTACTAGCTACTTCTGCAAGGGTCAGGGGATGAAATGTGCTCAGTGTATTAGCTAACAGAACAAAATCTTCCATGAGAGCCTTAAGAAAAACACAATTATACTGTCAAATGCAACTGGCTGGGTAATTACACCATGTGCACTAAATGCTGCAGCTTTTAGAGACACAGTAGGAACTGTAACAGTGCACACGGTTCCCTTTGGTACACTAAGGCTTTTTAGAGCATTTTTCTGACTATGAAACACTAAGTAGAACTGGATTGCCTAAGGATTTATTGCCTCTGTGAGGAGCTGTAAGTAGCAGGGATGGAGTTTCCTCAGGTGGGGCAGTGCTGTGGAAGAAGCTGCAGGGCTCATTGGAGGTGCTGGGTGGACAGGCTGCAGGGTGGAAAATCCTTCCACCCCTTCACTGCAGCTGCCACGCTTCTCAATCTGCATTTTCAGCAGTTTGCAGTAAAATGATGGAGTCCAAATGGAAATCATCTATCTGGCTAACAAGGGTGCGTGCACCAACCAGCTAATTGGATAATCTAGTGGAATACAAATGAACACGAAATGGTTTCGAGCTACTGCACAATTCCAAGTGCAACAGCAAAGGAAGGGGAAAAAAAGTATCTACAGCTGATCATTTATTGCAGCAGTGTCTAGGCAGCAACCAACAGCAGTAGGCAGCACACTAATCCCCAGAATACCTCCTGGCAGGTTAGCTCCCCTGTAATATTGTGTTAACAAATCACAACGGTGTTAATAATATTGTGGGAAAAAAAAAGTACATGTAGATAATGCAATGTAGTTAAATAATCTTCTTTTGACAATGGTAATTAAAGGGTGATATTCCCATTTTCAACAATCACATTCTATTACTTAGATCTATTCTGTAATAATTGTTTTTTTTCTCCTGTAAAATGATTTTCAGCTCTAAAAAAATTAAACAGATTCATGTAGTCTGAAAAGGTCAAAGAGGCCTGAATCTGAATGCTCTTATTTTTAATACTGTTGACCTACAGGGTTAAGATAAAAGTCAGTCTCCATTATGATATTCATAGATGACTTTTTAAAGGTAACTTTGTTCATAGTGACAGAAAGATGCTGTAGTTTGAATACAAACTCCAAGAGTGAAGATTGAGGACAAATTCCTCCCTGAGGAAAGTGGGCCTAACCCAAGGTCCACAGAATTACTTAGCATCAGCATTAGCTTTGCCTAAGGGGTAGAGTCTATTTTTTTATCATTATTATTTTTTATTTTTATTTTTGGTTTTGGGGGGGTGCTGTTTGGGGTTTTTTTGTGGCCAGGCTACAATATATAGGCTGGCATCCAAAACCACACTTCAGTTCTGTTTGGTGACCCTGCAAGGAGCCTGCAGGTGGAATGCAGGTCAGGCAGCAGTGCCACAGCCCTGCAGTGACTACCCTGTCTGGATCTCCTTCCTGGGGAATGGTTTTCTAGCTATGATACATGAAAGCTGCTCCTAAAATGCTTTACATTAATTCAACTGTAAAAGTTACAGTGGAAAAAAAAATAATCACATGTGAGTACCAATCTATTCTGTATCCAAGTGTCTCCACATCTCTGAGCTATCAGTGGTCCATTATCTGTGCAATGGCCCTAGGAAGCTCTGCTCCTCCTTACATCAGCTTCATTCCTGCTACTCAAGGAGAGAAAAATAAATCTAGGATGGATAACAGGATACCCTTCTATCATGAAGCCTGACTGCAACATCCTTCAGACACAGACCTTTTATGCAGTGCTTGGTTGGGTATTTTCCAAATCATCACACAGAGAATTTCACCATTCTTGGAAACATGCAGAATGGGAATGTCTGAAATAAAATGCCAAACCTTAACAAGATCAAATCAAAATAATAAAATTAATTATCAGTCACTCAAATACTTACGAATACAGCTATTACTTGTGTTTCAACAGCAGAGCAGCATTGCAAAATTCTATTAACTGAAGACAGAACTGGATGGACGGTGCCACTCTAAAAGACTGAAGAAAAATAAATGGCAACTGCTTTAATTCCTTAAGAAGACCTCAATGAACTGATCACCTACCATTCTAAATTAAATCTTTGCCATAATCGTCTGAAATCCAGTGAACTCCACCAACCTTTTGACTATTTCAAAAAACAGATCCTTAGTTGACATGAAACAATATACAGACCTACATTTTTATCAGTAGTAGTTTGCAGTAATTAGGAAAAAATATAAAATAAATATGAATATAATAAATATGAATATAAAAATCATTTATGTGGTTATAAATGATCACTGATATTGAGCAACTACAATGATCCAGCTAAAGCCTGCTCTGGATCTAAAACTTGCAGCCCTTTTTTTTTCTCAAGAAGACTAACAGTGGCAAGCCAGAGAACACACAGGAACCCTGACTGTATTCTTCCATCCCCAAACTGGAAATGATTTGGTACAGCACAGCAGGGTATGAATTATGGGCTCCTCTGGTGCAGGACAAACATTTCTTCATGCAGTGACTAAGATATATCAGTATTATGCAGGTCATCAGTTAAACCAACAGTTCTTGTGCAGAAAGGACACTTTCCATTTTAGTTCCCTGTGTTGGGTTTGTTTCCCTCTGCCTCTTAGTTTGATGGTCATTGAGCACCCAGTTTGAAAGTCAAGGTTTAATTTGAACATAGAATGCTACAAATGTTGAATCTTTTCCTTGATTTAATTAATAAGCATTACTTTTTTGACTCCCCTAATCAAGAGGCAGAGGTAAACTATGCAAACAGCAGAGCCTTTTCTGTTCTTGCTACACCTCATACCTTTACAGATCAATGTTTCTTTAATTCCCTACAGAGAAGGGCTATCCTCTGCTTCATGAGAAAAACACAAACTGGATGCATCAAGTCTAGTAAGTATATCAGCAAAATCTTGATGGCAGAACCAGGACTGAAATTTTTAATTCTCTGTGCATTAACTGGAAATATTTAGTTGGTTTTTGTTGAATTTTGGGAGGAAAAAGGGACTGTTCCAGTAATGATGGAGTCCACATATGAGTTTTTACTTTTTCCTTGCTGCTAATATGTAACATGTCAGATATTTTACACATCTGCAAGAACAAAAGTAATTTATTGGCTACAATCTCCCACAACCTGTGACATTTATGAAATTCCTGTATCATCTTGACTGGTTATAACACAGATACAATGTCAGGGGACACAAGAAATTAAATTCTGTTCTCTCAGCACTAGAGTGCCTGCTGTACATTTCAGAGACAATAATTCCTGCAGAAGGGGAAACGACCAGGAAGCACCACGCACTGTGTAAGCAGGACCTGCTAACTGCTGTCTTAGAGAAACCAGGAGCATCCTCCTCAGAGCTTTGAAACGGCTGCTTACAGACAGACTTTCCTGGCTGGACTCAAATATTCTCACTTGGCTGCCTCTTGGCCGAAAAGGACAAGTGAACAAGGAGCACCTTGAAGTGGCTGATGACAAAGTTCGTGCGTTTACGGGACAGCTCATTAGATGCTATAAAAAGGGCCCCTCAGAATGAAGATGAAAGAATCCAAGGGGAGCACATTCTTGATAAGTTTTAGATCCCAACTCAAAGGCCCCACGCCAGCTTCCTAACAATGGGGTGAGGCCAGCGTGGAGCACTTCAGAAGGATTTACACCAATAGGGTGTTCAACCATCTATCTGGGATGATCAATGAGGAACAAGAGAGAAACTTCTCTACTGATGTTACTAAGCAGATAGAGGAGACTGCACAATATGATAAAAATAAAATCAACCTTCTAAGTCAGAAGATTATAACTTCTGAACCAGTCACCCCTGACATTAGTGCCTCTTTTTCATTATTTCTCTTTTGATACACAATAATCTTCTATGCCATCTGAAAAATAAGTCTGGGTCTGGTTACTAGATCTAGTTTAACAAATGACCCAATTTCTCCAACGGTCATTTCCAATGATGGATCATAGTTACACATCATTTTTCATTAGTAGCCCCAAGAAAAAATCAGTTACTCCCAAGAATTTTAGTCGTGACACCATTTAGTTGTACATTATACATTTGGAAAGACACCACATTAAGCCTAATTCCTACTAGGTGATGGGAAAAAATAACTAATCTTCGTGGCTGTATTCTCTTTTTAACTTCAGCACTTCCACATGAACTGCAATGAGGACAATAAAAAGCTGAGTGACACACGGTGTGCTGCTTGAAAAGATGTTAAACATTACAAGATGATTTTTGAAATCTAAATAGACATTTTCCATGATGAGGTAGCTGCTCGTAGTTTAACATGCTGACATAAGTCTTTCCCACTCATTTCCATGCAGATGTTTGAGATGAGAAAGGCCCCAAGCAAACAGCAATCCCAGAGCACTCCCCCTGCAGCCTGCTTTCCTGCCTGAACACAGAAGACACTTCCACCTCTAAAGCCTCCTCTGCCAAACTAATTGTTATCACTTCTGTTCCTCCCAAGATATTTACATTTCTATCAGCACTCATTTTTCTGTCAAGGATGGTAAAGTGTCATAGCTCGAGATAGTTCAGTGGAGCTGAAGTAAAGCAGGCCTGCAAGCTCTACAAATCAATCTCCATGTATGAGTTGCTTCATGCTTTTAAGAAACCTTTTCCCCAGGATTCAATTCTCCCTAGTCTGAAAGCCCTGACAATTCTGAAGTATCTGTTACCGCCTCCACCTAAAAATGTATCCGAGCAGACTTAGAATTACATGTTGTGCACTTCTCAAGCTTTTTCAGATTTGGTGATGCCAAGAGGAAGTGTTTTGAAGAGAAGTGAAGCACGGGGATGGATCTGCTGGGTGCATGCAGAACAGAGCAGGGGCCCTGGTGTTACACCAGTGCAGTCACAAGCAGGAACTGGTCTCTTGGCACCCAAAGGTGCTCACTCAGTGCAGTTTCTGCTCTAACTTCCCTGCCACTGTCACAAGCTACCTACAGCCTCTGTATGCTACAGCCAGATCAGAGTTTGTTTGGTGTCTAATCCACTCACTACAACTCAGTACTAGTGAGAGTCACAAATAAGCTTATTTCAGAGTTATTGTTTCCTCCTCTAACAGGGTTGAACAATATCACTGCTATTTTTCAGTGTTATGGACGGAAATTTCAGTAGTGACAATGTTTTAGGATTTGGGTAAAGATCTTGATCTGACCCAAACAATTGTGATTTCCAGAGGAAGGTTCTCGGTGCTTTGGGAAAATGGGCTTCATTACATTATTTTACTTGTCAATTTTAACTGTCAACCTCAAATCTCTAGATTCTCTTGACTGTTGAAATATAAACTTTATTTCCCCAGTCTACAATTTAGCTGTGATAACACTATTTCAGGAATTTTATCCATCTGCAGCTTACTTAATATTGCACAATAAAAAACATACAGAAAGCTGATAACTACCATGCGTGGGTTTTTGTGAAAAAAAAAAAAAAAAGATAAACTATTTCATACTATACAAAACAGTGTCACATTAACACTGCCATACACCAGCCTGATTACAGCTATTGCAAACCCTTCTGCTGATTGCATGAAACATTGGTTTCCAAAATACCCTGATACTAAATCCATGTAGTATGTTTACACACTTCAGGATGACAACAACCTACTTAGTGCTTACATACAGAAATGCATCACCACAACGTGGCCAGGCACATCAAACTCATTTAGACAAAATTAGATCTGAAACTAGAGAATAGTATCTGGGACTGTAAGGTCTCTTTCACCAGCATTTCTTTACTATAAGAGAACTCCAATGGTACTAAGAAATCTGATGCTCCTTTATCAGTCATTCATTTAAGATACAGCAAAGGAAACCTACAAATCCTTCACCCTGTGTTCTCATTTGCCCTCTGGGTGCTGGGCTGTGTGTTAGTGGGACACCACCAGCTTTAGCAGCCAATCCCCAGTCTCCCTTGACAGAATACTGATCAAGTATATTAATAGTAATTAATCACTGTCACAAGCTGATCATGTGCCAGGACACCCTATTAAAGGTCAGAAAATGAAGTAATTCAGTAGCACGAGTGTTACAGAAGACATGAAAAATGTGAATTTTCATTTGAAGATGCAAAATACAATTAGCAGGGGCTTCTCATGTTTCAGAAGTTAGCTGAAAAGTATTTCCATTTACTGACAGATTTCAAGCAGCTGCCACTAGTAAATGGTAGTTAATCCTTTGTAATAACAACACGTGTAAAAGTTCCTGTAACTGTCCAGAGAATTGCCTTCTTTCTCTCACATTTTCATTCCTTTTGCTTAACTTTCAGATTAACCATTAACAGCATGCAAACAATGAAGAGCAAAGCACAACTGTTCTACATCATGACTCAGTTTTAGAGCACAATATCAAGATGAACTGTAGCTCAGGTGATATAAAGCACAGAATTCTCTATCACTTGTAAACCAGTGTGCTGACTGAAGGAAACTTGCTGACCCAAGGCCTATGGAAGCATCACAGATATTTCATATGCCTCCAAATCATCAGGGACAGGTCAGTTAAAAAAGAAATCTGTCAATGGGTTTCACAGCTCCATCTCTCTTAGAAAATCTGATGTTTCAGATAAGGTAATGTTAACTTACTACTGCATGTTATCAAAGCATAGGAAGGGAAAATGACTGAAAACCAAAGCTGTGGATGCATCTTGAAGAAAATTATTACAAGAGTATAAGAACTACATAGGAATCTTTATGTGAAACAGGACCTGAGTGATACAGGAAAAAACAAAAAAATATAACAAAAATATATAATACATATGCAATGGGTCAGTTGTCAAAAGAGAAATTATTTTACTAGGAAAATATATTAAGACCATTTCAAATGAAGAATACACACACATATATATATATAAATTTTGTGATGATTTGTTTGAATGTTCCTCCATATTTTTGGATTGATCAAATGAAGTGCCTCCTGTAGTTTCGAAACTATTTTGCCAGGGAAGTCATTGAAAACTTGGCTACACAGCATTTGGTCTTGAAAGCTCTCCCATGTACAGCATACTTGCTTGGAAAACTGCATGAACAGGAGCAAGTGTTCTCATTTGCCTAATATTTGCATACAGATGGCACTTTGTCAAAGATGAAATTATAAACTGGTAATGCACTGACAAAGATAAACCCATTTCTGTTTAGTACAAAGGCATTTCACAGCCTAGGCACTCCTGGAGCTGCTCATTGAGAACCAAAAAAAGAGACTTTTTGGAGTACCATTCTCATCTCAAATTTAAGGAGTCAATTTAATGTGAATACACCAAGCTCCTTTCCCATGAAGTTGATGATTTTTAACTGTCAATAAAATCCTGATAAACCTAAAATCCTGGTTGGCTGACTGCTGTAATCAGGCAATCTGTATTTGTTCTAGCAGGTAAGACTACAGTGGAATTTTGTGCAAAATTTTTGCAGCCTCCCTGTAACTCCATGTGTTCAGAACTCCTATCACTGCAAATGTACCGAGAACTTTGTTCTTAGAAGGTGTGCTAGAACAGTTTCCAATAATCTGTTCTCTTATGTTGTCAGAACAGTCCCTGCATCTTCTGCCTGGAGAAAGCCTTATGGCAATTACTGAGATTTTTCACTGCACAAAGAATTCTTCAACTCATCCAAAAGTATAAATCTATCTCCTCTTCTGTTACCATGATCAGATATAATAGCTGGACTAGCTACAGTGCATAACCTAGGACAATTGTTTCAGATTACAAGCGTCACAAAGCATTGCTTTGTTTCTGTTCAAATGAAGTGGCCATCAGGATAAATTTCTTTACAAGTCCTTCAAGTGTCCTGGTGGCTATTTCTATTTTCCTTGTCTCACACTGGTCATGTTACTCAATTTCCAAGCACTGAGTCTCAACAGAAGGTGTGAGGGAATGAGTTTTCACTCTAATTGCAGGCATCTTTAATGCTCTTGGTTGTCTTCTGAAATACAGTCATCCTTCCTGAGCTCAAAAAGAACCTGTTTATCTTCTAAATTCCACAATATGGTTTTGAAGTCCTGCCCAGCCTTTTTTTTTTTTCAGCAGCTCAGCCAAAGTACAAGCTCAGCAAAGCTGTTCATGTCTGGAAAACTTCCTCTGCAAACACATCTGCTGCTGCGCCTGGCACTGGCTGAGCATTTCCAAGGAGCTCTGGTAAGACTGATGCCTAGCAACTTCTAGCAGAGATCTGGTTCAGTGTCACATCTCAGAACCACCCTGCCAGAGGATGCCCCGAGCCGTCAGGGATACAGTGTCCACTGCAGCAGCTGGAAGATGCTTGCAAGCACTGTCTTCCCCGTGTACCAGCTTACACGTGCAAACACTGGAAGCCTGCTCTGAGTCCAGGACTCACACATGGGACCAACTCCTCCCTGCCTCATCCCTGGCTATATTTATTCTAGAAAAAGTTGCACTTGGCAGGTTTTTCTGTTTCTTTGTTGGGGGGAGGGTATTGGATTCTTGTAATATTCCAGTTAAACCCCCAGATCTCTCCAAGAGGGTTTGGGGTGTAAAAGTGGGCGTGCCATGTTCTGCCTTGGGATGTGAGACTTTCAATGCTATGGCTCTGTCTTCAAGTAATGGGTGAATTTTCATATAGAACTCCCCTTCAACTGATCTTTTTCCATGTAAACGGAACATGCCTTTAGATTATATCCTTGAAAGACATGCTCACTGTGACAAGGCTTTGAACTGACCCTGCTGCTGATGTCAGGGAAAGGTTATATGTAGCTAATAGCACAGCACAACCCAGCCATTATTAATTCAGGATTTGCTATACACATTTGGGTTTAAAATTTAAATTAGAAATGCATATTCATACAGTCTGGTCTTCCAAATATATAACCTTGTTTACGAGGAAATGCAAGTGAGACCATTTATGATGGATTATGAGAACTAAGCAAATGCTTAAATTATTTCAAGTCAAAGGGATATGAAAAGCATATTTTAACAGTGAACAGAATATCAAATGGAAATTCTGAAGTCACTTATAATTCATAGTTGGACTAGAGCTGCATTCCTGTTTCAGACTTACAGGACAAACGTTGGTGCATACAGCCCCTTCCCCTGCAGATTCTGCCAGGCAAAAATCCTGCTTTGCTGTTCCTGCACAGCCCGTGGTTATGTTTTGACTACTGTACTGTTATTATAATAAATAACAGCAAAACAGAGGAAGTAATAAAAACAAACAACACAAAAAGTCTCCTAACAGAACTATTTATTGACTTCATTAATAGCCTCAACGCTTAAAGGTTTTATATTACAAACTGTGCAGCACAGAGACATCTACACATATCCTAATTAACAGCAATCACACACACTAATAGTATAACCTACTGCTTAAGTAAATGAACATCCTTGCCCCCTGCTGCCTTGAAGGGGCTGATAGGCATGCGCCTTATTGACAGAGTAAGCTAATTTACAGAGTGATTGTCCAAGAGGGAACTGCTGTTTATTTGCAGAGTTTTTCCCATTGAACTCACAGGGCAAACAACATGCTGAAATTGTTAATTAAAATATCACCAGCTACACGTAAATACTATGGTCTCCGCAAGTAGTGACACATGTTTATTTAGAAAGAAAGAAATACTCCTGGCAGTTTGCTGTTTGAAAGAAATGCTGTAAATCAAGTAACTGCTACTACCAGTGGGAAACAGAGGGACCCTTCTCTGTTTCTCCAGCAATCACTGGCAGTGTTACACACCTTAGAGAGCCCACAGACCCACGCAGGGTTTAATCCCACTTCACACTTTGCCTAAAGATACCTTAGTTAAAAAATAATGAGGCAGCTGCTGCTGGCAAAGTCTGAATGAGACACGAGGGTATCAACTTGTGTGGAGTTTTCAACACACAAACTGCAGGCCTGCCTGAGTCTGCATTCTCTTTGGCTGAGTGCTGAGCCTTTTCTCCCTAGCTTAGTAGGACAAAGAACAAGCAAGATCAAGTAAGATTTAAATGGTCAAGCCACCAAAAACCTCTACTTCATTCAGCAATGTAAATGAGGTGATGTTTTGGAAAATAAGTTGTTTTTCAAAAGAAACTGGAGAAGAATAGAAAATCACAGCCTAATATTAGAAGGTTAATACAATGATGAGATTCCATGTGACCATACACACTACTCAACTGAGTTTTTTTGCATCTACTCTCAACTGCTTTTGCTAAAGCTTTTCTATTTAGTTTAAAAGCTGCACAATGGAATACTGACTCAAATTGGGGTTCTTCCTTTTATCTGGTATTTCAAATTATAGACTGTTACTCACTTCTCCAGAGAGATAATGAAAACATCACTATTAGTAAAAGTGCAGCTTCAGTGGTAGGATTAGAACTTGGACCTGAGAGGCACCGGAGATACCTGCAGAGTTGGACCAGCAGACACACCGAGAACAGAGAGACTTCTTCCTCTTAGATTTCTCTTCCTCCATGTACTAACTTCCAAATTCCTACTTATGAAATAATCACAAATACAGCAAAATGTTGTGTTTCATGTCAAGTTCAAGGTCTTATGTTACCAAAGGTAATTTTTGCTGGCTGGTCAGAAATAGTGAGAAGAAAAAAAAAAAGAAAAAGAAAATTCTGGACAACCTCAACACATTGACAAATATACTAAAAATGTTGTTCCAAAAGCCTCCACCTGAAGCTAGCAAGGGCATTTCCATAAATCAGGGAGACAATGCTCTCACCTTAACATGTTAGATAAATGAATACAAAGAAAGAAATCATTTGTTAGGTCTCATAGAAATTTCTTGACGACAGTTACTTGGTCGCTTTAAAGTAAGTGTTGCTTGATGCACTTTAAGTGCATTAAAGACAAATGTCACTTGATGTTATTGCCTCCAATTCTGATCAGCTGCAGTGGTGCTTCCAGAAAGTGCCTGTGCCACGGCTTCTGTGCCAATCCATCCCTCCAACCTTATTAGACTGCTAGGAAAGTGTAAAGCCTGGACATCTACAGACCAATTGCAGATTACACCAGTCAAAGAGGGTGTCAGGAGGAGCTTTAGATTAAACTTCCTTTGTCCCGATCAGCAATGTATATCTTTAGAGAAGAAAAGTCTGCCCATTAATGGGGAAACAGCACACCATTCTACTGGCATTTGGGTCAAATATCTGAATGTGAAAATTCATGGTGAGAACTGATAATATAAAGCATTAAAAATAACAAACAAAAGCATCAAGACAAGCCTCTCAGATGATGCTACTGCTACTAAAGAAAGCGATTTGTAGTGACTGCAGATGCTGCTTGGAAAATGCCAGTTCTAGTTGGGGGCAGCCAAAAAGAATGTCAGAATTAAGAAAGAAATTCAGAACAAACCCTAAATACATCCTTACACTGCTGTGTAAAACCATGATGGATCTATCTGAGCTTCTGATCCCCCATCTTAAGAAAGAGAATTGGAACATGTGTTACAGATTTCAAGGGAGAAAATATGAAGTGATGAAAGTTTTCATCTTGAAAGAGATGACCTAAAGAAAATATGAAACGGGTCTACAAAATCATTCCCAGTAAACAATGTAAAGAAAGGCTACTCACTACTCCTCATGAAATAGGAACTTGAAGAAAAAGCAAAGAAATGCTCACATAGCAAGTTTAAGATGGTAAAACATGCAATTCATATTTGAAACTGTGAAGGTCACTGACACAGAATGCCATGGGGCCCAAAATACAAATGGCTTTAAAAAGTGCTTACAGGAATTGATAATATATTAATAGCTATTAAACATTATGGTCTGAATTCAAATTGTAGATTAGGAAGCTACAGATTCCTAGCAACTGGTGAAGTATAACAAAGAGAGCACATTCCCTCCTCACTCTTGATTCCCTTTGCTACCATCCACCCACTGTTGGAAGAGTGGATTCAGAATTAACTGAAGCTTTCATTTAAATCACTGCTGTCAATCTTACCTTCCTATGTAACAGCCTCTTAATTATTCTGAGATTTTGAACAGTCTAGGGCTTGCTATGTGATGCATTTGCAAATGAGCTCTGAAAGGCTTCGCTTTGCAGGGGTCGGCATAAACAAATCTGTGCAAATTTTCATTGGGAAAGGGCACGTATGGATTTAAAAAGAAATATTTGGTTGAAGCTGTCAGGTAACATCTTTGAGAATGACTTCCATTCAGCTTACACAGCTTGTCATAGCATTATCTAGTTAATGGTGGAAAAAAACACCACCACCAAAACACAAAACCCAAACCAAGTACCTGAAAATCACAGCTACATCTGGGTATGTTTGAGGTTTAATGCAAGCTGTTGCTCTAACTATGAAGTAAAGCTGAACTTCACAGGTTCCATTTCTATCTCGTAAATACTTTTTAAAGTCTCATAATACTATTTTTACACGTAAGAAATTTTCTATTGACAGTTTACATTCTTCTGAAGAAGCTGCTGCATCTCAGACGTTTTTTTTTCCTCTATGGGCTAGAAAGCCTTTTGGGGACATGTTAGATTTCCCAGTTCTTTTGTACTTAACAGATCAAGTGAACTCCATTTTGAAGACGTTTGCATGAGTAATGGTGAGTGACATCTGAATTACAAATAGGTCTGCATTGTAATTGAATCACTGTGCAGACATGAAGTGGAGTTCTAGGATTTGCACACTTAAGGAAAAGAAAAGGAAGTATTTTTTTTAATCACAAACTTTATTAATCACTTGTCACAGATGCAACCATAGCAGCTATTCATCATTCACATACAAGAGTACTCCTGTTGCTTTGCTAGTCCAAGTATAAATTATCATGTCAAAGATTAAACCATTTTGTTTCGCTAATACTTTGTTTTATTTCCTTCCACTCACCNTGGACAACCTCAACACATTGACAAATATACTAAAAATGTTGTTCCAAAAGCCTCCACCTGAAGCTAGCAAGGGCATTTCCATAAATCAGGGAGACAATGCTCTCACCTTAACATGTTAGATAAATGAATACAAAGAAAGAAATCATTTGTTAGGTCTCATAGAAATTTCTTGACGACAGTTACTTGGTCGCTTTAAAGTAAGTGTTGCTTGATGCACTTTAAGTGCATTAAAGACAAATGTCACTTGATGTTATTGCCTCCAATTCTGATCAGCTGCAGTGGTGCTTCCAGAAAGTGCCTGTGCCACGGCTTCTGTGCCAATCCATCCCTCCAACCTTATTAGACTGCTAGGAAAGTGTAAAGCCTGGACATCTACAGACCAATTGCAGATTACACCAGTCAAAGAGGGTGTCAGGAGGAGCTTTAGATTAAACTTCCTTTGTCCCGATCAGCAATGTATATCTTTAGAGAAGAAAAGTCTGCCCATTAATGGGGAAACAGCACACCATTCTACTGGCATTTGGGTCAAATATCTGAATGTGAAAATTCATGGTGAGAACTGATAATATAAAGCATTAAAAATAACAAACAAAAGCATCAAGACAAGCCTCTCAGATGATGCTACTGCTACTAAAGAAAGCGATTTGTAGTGACTGCAGATGCTGCTTGGAAAATGCCAGTTCTAGTTGGGGGCAGCCAAAAAGAATGTCAGAATTAAGAAAGAAATTCAGAACAAACCCTAAATACATCCTTACACTGCTGTGTAAAACCATGATGGATCTATCTGAGCTTCTGATCCCCCATCTTAAGAAAGAGAATTGGAACATGTGTTACAGATTTCAAGGGAGAAAATATGAAGTGATGAAAGTTTTCATCTTGAAAGAGATGACCTAAAGAAAATATGAAACGGGTCTACAAAATCATTCCCAGTAAACAATGTAAAGAAAGGCTACTCACTACTCCTCATGAAATAGGAACTTGAAGAAAAAGCAAAGAAATGCTCACATAGCAAGTTTAAGATGGTAAAACATGCAATTCATATTTGAAACTGTGAAGGTCACTGACACAGAATGCCATGGGGCCCAAAATACAAATGGCTTTAAAAAGTGCTTACAGGAATTGATAATATATTAATAGCTATTAAACATTATGGTCTGAATTCAAATTGTAGATTAGGAAGCTACAGATTCCTAGCAACTGGTGAAGTATAACAAAGAGAGCACATTCCCTCCTCACTCTTGATTCCCTTTGCTACCATCCACCCACTGTTGGAAGAGTGGATTCAGAATTAACTGAAGCTTTCATTTAAATCACTGCTGTCAATCTTACCTTCCTATGTAACAGCCTCTTAATTATTCTGAGATTTTGAACAGTCTAGGGCTTGCTATGTGATGCATTTGCAAATGAGCTCTGAAAGGCTTCGCTTTGCAGGGGTCGGCATAAACAAATCTGTGCAAATTTTCATTGGGAAAGGGCACGTATGGATTTAAAAAGAAATATTTGGTTGAAGCTGTCAGGTAACATCTTTGAGAATGACTTCCATTCAGCTTACACAGCTTGTCATAGCATTATCTAGTTAATGGTGGAAAAAAACACCACCACCAAAACACAAAACCCAAACCAAGTACCTGAAAATCACAGCTACATCTGGGTATGTTTGAGGTTTAATGCAAGCTGTTGCTCTAACTATGAAGTAAAGCTGAACTTCACAGGTTCCATTTCTATCTCGTAAATACTTTTTAAAGTCTCATAATACTATTTTTACACGTAAGAAATTTTCTATTGACAGTTTACATTCTTCTGAAGAAGCTGCTGCATCTCAGACGTTTTTTTTTCCTCTATGGGCTAGAAAGCCTTTTGGGGACATGTTAGATTTCCCAGTTCTTTTGTACTTAACAGATCAAGTGAACTCCATTTTGAAGACGTTTGCATGAGTAATGGTGAGTGACATCTGAATTACAAATAGGTCTGCATTGTAATTGAATCACTGTGCAGACATGAAGTGGAGTTCTAGGATTTGCACACTTAAGGAAAAGAAAAGGAAGTATTTTTTTTAATCACAAACTTTATTAATCACTTGTCACAGATGCAACCATAGCAGCTATTCATCATTCACATACAAGAGTACTCCTGTTGCTTTGCTAGTCCAAGTATAAATTATCATGTCAAAGATTAAACCATTTTGTTTCGCTAATACTTTGTTTTATTTCCTTCCACTCACCTTTTCCTCTGCAGAAAAGGCTTGAATTGTCTTTGTGGACAAGTGGAGTCTGAATGATTAATCATAGTGACAGAGGGTTGACCACAGGGTCAACAAACAATGAATAAAAACATAAGACACGGGTTCATTCCAGGTTATACTCATGTTTCATTTCAGAAGTGAGAGAATGGGAGGCTCTTTAGAAATTATTGCCTAATAGTCAGAAGGCAACCTTAACACAATGCACTTGCAGTTACATCCCCAGAAATAAACCCAGAGCCATTTGTTATTAGAGCTGCTGTGTAGGCCACCCAATCTGGTGGAACAACACACTTCAGCACTTTGCAAGCACTGTGAAGTGCTGACGTCTCCAGGGCTTTGGCTACTGCAAACTAAGGCAGAGAGCAAGATCCACAAGCTTTCCCTACACTTATGGATCATAAATACAGCCTGATGGCAATTAAGCTCATAAGCTATAGCCAGAAGATCTTGTCATCAAAAGTCCTCAGGGTTTGATCGCTAGAAACAAACTGTGAAAGAAAACCAATGCACAGAATTGGACATTACTGACTGATTAATAGAGAGCATTATGAAGACTTCTAGCATTACTCAGGAAAAAAAATCAGGATATAAGTTACACTGCAAATTGTGAAAAGAACAGATTTTTGTAGTATTAAGGGGGTATTTTTTTCTAGCACTTGCAGAAACTAAATAGGAAAAATTAAAGAAGAGACAAAGTCTCCAGCTGAGAGCAAAACAGAAGGGCAAACACCCAGTAAGACCCCGTGGACTGGTTTTCTGTGGCTTTCATACACAATCTACGTTCTGAAGGACAAAACTGCTGCCCTGTGACTTATGACAACACAAGTAGTGATCCTTTTTCCAGTGTAATTGTTTTTTTCAACTGATTTAATGCACTCTGCTGCATATCTAAATTTTCAGAGCTCACTCAGAAATAAGTGGGAAACAACTGCTCCCACAGTTGCCACTTTTCTGAGCTAAGGTGGACTTCAGAGTTTTATTTTTAAGATCTTAAAAATACATGAATGGAAACTCCACCATGCAATATTTTTAGGGGGTTTTTTTTGGCCTGCTGTTTGAGTTGGCCCAAGATGTGTCTAAAAAAATATGCAAGTAGATAAACATTTAATTAAATCTTTTAGAAGTAAATACATAGTAAATTTAGGAATCTGCTAAACCCCATTATGCCACATTGCACTGAGCAGGATATTGGTATAAATGCTATTTGTACCCCAAGTCCATTTCTCTGATGCCACTATCAGTGTTCAAGTGCACAGTGGAGACCAAAAGTATTTATCAAATCTGTCAATATTTGAACACTGCCTCCCACTTGGGCAGCATTTTCTAGCTCTAAATCTCAAAGCATATCACAAACAGCAGCATCAGCATTCCTACCTTAGCACACTGAGACTCGGGTGAAGAGAAATCCCAAAGAACNGCTACCATCCACCCACTGTTGGAAGAGTGGATTCAGAATTAACTGAAGCTTTCATTTAAATCACTGCTGTCAATCTTACCTTCCTATGTAACAGCCTCTTAATTATTCTGAGATTTTGAACAGTCTAGGGCTTGCTATGTGATGCATTTGCAAATGAGCTCTGAAAGGCTTCGCTTTGCAGGGGTCGGCATAAACAAATCTGTGCAAATTTTCATTGGGAAAGGGCACGTATGGATTTAAAAAGAAATATTTGGTTGAAGCTGTCAGGTAACATCTTTGAGAATGACTTCCATTCAGCTTACACAGCTTGTCATAGCATTATCTAGTTAATGGTGGAAAAAAACACCACCACCAAAACACAAAACCCAAACCAAGTACCTGAAAATCACAGCTACATCTGGGTATGTTTGAGGTTTAATGCAAGCTGTTGCTCTAACTATGAAGTAAAGCTGAACTTCACAGGTTCCATTTCTATCTCGTAAATACTTTTTAAAGTCTCATAATACTATTTTTACACGTAAGAAATTTTCTATTGACAGTTTACATTCTTCTGAAGAAGCTGCTGCATCTCAGACTCCAAGATGAATGCAGTTGGATAGATGCTTTTGTTTTATTACACCTAATAAAGCAGCACCTGACACAAAGGCGTCTCAACTGAGAATTGATCCACAGTAAACTACTGCAACAGAAACAGCAACAGTTACAATTCCTTTATAGCCCACTTATCTGAGACATATTTAACTGCCTCAAAAAAATTCCCACAACTCCATTGACATTCCATGCATCCTGTAGGCAGTCTTTCCAAACATTTGGTATCTATTCTAATCACAAAACAAAATCATCTGTGATCTCAGAAAAGCAAATGCATGGATCTTTAGGTATCACAAAGAAAAACCTGTTTTCCTTAAAAGCTTTTCACCAGCTTATTTCAAGTCCACTGACTACTGCTTCATGTAACAAAACGATTTCTATTTATATAGAACACTTCACTCTGACATCAACCAACATAAAAAGTAATTATGCCTTCTGAACTACAA
>VYZU01079483.1:95755-109310 GCA_013401355.1 Ceyx cyanopectus
CAAGATGTGTCTAAAAAAATATGCAAGTAGATAAACATTTAATTAAATCTTTTAGAAGTAAATACATAGTAAATTTAGGAATCTGCTAAACCCCATTATGCCACATTGCACTGAGCAGGATATTGGTATAAATGCTATTTGTACCCCAAGTCCATTTCTCTGATGCCACTATCAGTGTTCAAGTGCACAGTGGAGACCAAAAGTATTTATCAAATCTGTCAATATTTGAACACTGCCTCCCACTTGGGCAGCATTTTCTAGCTCTAAATCTCAAAGCATATCACAAACAGCAGCATCAGCATTCCTACCTTAGCACACTGAGACTCGGGTGAAGAGAAATCCCAAAGAACAGAGGAGGGAACCAAAGCAAAGCAATTTAACTGCTGAACTCTTCATGCAGTGCCAGCCCCTTTTCCCAACCATACTCAGCAAAGACACCTTGGAGCTGCTCTTGGATTCACTTGAGGGTGTTCTCACTCAGCCGAGGGATGCTGTGCAAGAACAGCAGTGGTAGAGTCTGTATTGTCTGCAACACTCACCTGCAGGAAAATGCCAGTTCTCCACTTCTTTAAAGCAGTAGTTAGATTGACTGGAATACAGGAGCTTACAAATGCTTGGGCACACCAATATTGCCAGGTTAAATAAACCAAACCAGCTGATAACTACTGACACAACTTCACCACCAGAAGTCAGCTGCTATCTAACATTTGCAACTGAACGTAGTGGAGTAAATGACAATCCAAAACACACAACTAAGTTACTAGGAAGATTTTTGCAACTGAACTTAAAATTGAGATGATGACAAGTGTTTCTAATTGCTTCATTTGCTCTGTTTTCTGTCTCCTGCAGTTACCACGAGTCTGCCCAAGAAGGCAGCTGTTGACAACGGGTTAAAGGCACTGCTCAGGNACATACAAGAGTACTCCTGTTGCTTTGCTAGTCCAAGTATAAATTATCATGTCAAAGATTAAACCATTTTGTTTCGCTAATACTTTGTTTTATTTCCTTCCACTCACCTTTTCCTCTGCAGAAAAGGCTTGAATTGTCTTTGTGGACAAGTGGAGTCTGAATGATTAATCATAGTGACAGAGGGTTGACCACAGGGTCAACAAACAATGAATAAAAACATAAGACACGGGTTCATTCCAGGTTATACTCATGTTTCATTTCAGAAGTGAGAGAATGGGAGGCTCTTTAGAAATTATTGCCTAATAGTCAGAAGGCAACCTTAACACAATGCACTTGCAGTTACATCCCCAGAAATAAACCCAGAGCCATTTGTTATTAGAGCTGCTGTGTAGGCCACCCAATCTGGTGGAACAACACACTTCAGCACTTTGCAAGCACTGTGAAGTGCTGACGTCTCCAGGGCTTTGGCTACTGCAAACTAAGGCAGAGAGCAAGATCCACAAGCTTTCCCTACACTTATGGATCATAAATACAGCCTGATGGCAATTAAGCTCATAAGCTATAGCCAGAAGATCTTGTCATCAAAAGTCCTCAGGGTTTGATCGCTAGAAACAAACTGTGAAAGAAAACCAATGCACAGAATTGGACATTACTGACTGATTAATAGAGAGCATTATGAAGACTTCTAGCATTACTCAGGAAAAAAAATCAGGATATAAGTTACACTGCAAATTGTGAAAAGAACAGATTTTTGTAGTATTAAGGGGGTATTTTTTTCTAGCACTTGCAGAAACTAAATAGGAAAAATTAAAGAAGAGACAAAGTCTCCAGCTGAGAGCAAAACAGAAGGGCAAACACCCAGTAAGACCCCGTGGACTGGTTTTCTGTGGCTTTCATACACAATCTACGTTCTGAAGGACAAAACTGCTGCCCTGTGACTTATGACAACACAAGTAGTGATCCTTTTTCCAGTGTAATTGTTTTTTTCAACTGATTTAATGCACTCTGCTGCATATCTAAATTTTCAGAGCTCACTCAGAAATAAGTGGGAAACAACTGCTCCCACAGTTGCCACTTTTCTGAGCTAAGGTGGACTTCAGAGTTTTATTTTTAAGATCTTAAAAATACATGAATGGAAACTCCACCATGCAATATTTTTAGGGGGTTTTTTTTGGCCTGCTGTTTGAGTTGGCCCAAGATGTGTCTAAAAAAATATGCAAGTAGATAAACATTTAATTAAATCTTTTAGAAGTAAATACATAGTAAATTTAGGAATCTGCTAAACCCCATTATGCCACATTGCACTGAGCAGGATATTGGTATAAATGCTATTTGTACCCCAAGTCCATTTCTCTGATGCCACTATCAGTGTTCAAGTGCACAGTGGAGACCAAAAGTATTTATCAAATCTGTCAATATTTGAACACTGCCTCCCACTTGGGCAGCATTTTCTAGCTCTAAATCTCAAAGCATATCACAAACAGCAGCATCAGCATTCCTACCTTAGCACACTGAGACTCGGGTGAAGAGAAATCCCAAAGAACAGAGGAGGGAACCAAAGCAAAGCAATTTAACTGCTGAACTCTTCATGCAGTGCCAGCCCCTTTTCCCAACCATACTCAGCAAAGACACCTTGGAGCTGCTCTTGGATTCACTTGAGGGTGTTCTCACTCAGCCGAGGGATGCTGTGCAAGAACAGCAGTGGTAGAGTCTGTATTGTCTGCAACACTCACCTGCAGGAAAATGCCAGTTCTCCACTTCTTTAAAGCAGTAGTTAGATTGACTGGAATACAGGAGCTTACAAATGCTTGGGCACACCAATATTGCCAGGTTAAATAAACCAAACCAGCTGATAACTACTGACACAACTTCACCACCAGAAGTCAGCTGCTATCTAACATTTGCAACTGAACGTAGTGGAGTAAATGACAATCCAAAACACACAACTAAGTTACTAGGAAGATTTTTGCAACTGAACTTAAAATTGAGATGATGACAAGTGTTTCTAATTGCTTCATTTGCTCTGTTTTCTGTCTCCTGCAGTTACCACGAGTCTGCCCAAGAAGGCAGCTGTTGACAACGGGTTAAAGGCACTGCTCAGGAAAGATTCTCCATACAATCTGTCTGATCTAGCTCGTCACCTGAGAGGATAAACAGGATTTACACTGGTCTGGAGGCATTAACTCTCTGAGCTTGAAAATCCAACCTGTTCTCAGAGTGATTGCCTGCCCAGCTCCACTGTATTACACCGAGTTCCTCTGCAATGCCAAGACTGCTGATCACCCAGAGCTATGCAAATAGCTTGTTCAGGGTTCCATGAAAAGCGGTGCTCCTTGGCTTTGGATTTTTATCAAGTCCTGGATAAAACCAAAATTATTTTCCCCACACCTCTCCTCAGCAAAATAAACATGAAAGTATTTTGCCTTGAAGTTTAAGAAGTTTTGGAAGCCGAAGCATTAGAATATAACCAGCTACTATTTGAAGGGAAATGTGTTTGCCATTTAAAAGGAGAGATACAGTGGTCAAACAAAAACCTGAGTATGGGCCTCAAGACAGGTGGATTGCTGGCAGCTGCCACTCAAGAGGTAGAAAACACCTCTGTACTGTCAGCCTGAGCCAGCACCTGAGGAAACACTCAGCTAAGGAACCTGCTGCTCCTCGTATAGTTCCACAGTGAGCGAAGCCCTGTGGAGAAAGGGTTGCTAGGTTGTGTTTAGCTCAAAATGAGTGTAAAACTACTGGAATTTACAGTGGACCCAAAGGTGCTCAAATTAAAAACTACTAGAATGATAGGTCACTTTCTCTGGGTATGGTTAGTGGTGTTTCAACTACAGATTGCCATTACACCATATTTCACCATCTCTGAATTTACTAGGAAAAAGTGGAGATGGATGAATTAAAAAATTCCTAACAGAACCCAACAATAAATTCTGAATAGTTCTGAACAAGCTCCATATAAAGATGCTAACTTGGGGGAAACAAAATGCATCAGATGAAAAATACATCTGCAACCCTTAAAAAGGTCTGCTGCAACTACTTCATACAAGCATTCATTAAAATGTTTCTACACTCCATTGATCGTTATGGGATACTGAACTTACTTCTTTCTAGCAACAGAGGGAATTGATAACTATCCATCAAACCAATTGTGATAGGTAAAGTAGTTTCACAAACTAAACAAAATTAAACCAATTTTAGTTGTCTTGTCCAAGGTTACAAGGTAAAGACTATGAGCTATAAAACAAAAGCAGTTCCCAGTGGTAGCCGATAGCTGCACGTCAGAAAGCCTGTTCAAATTAACAACTACAAGACCTGGAGCTTTACGTAGAAACACTAAAATCATTTTCAAGGCTTTTCTTGAAAATCAGCAGTGTTCCAGTGGGAGCATCAGTCTTTGGAAAACCTTCTGTCCTATATTAAGCCACAGGTGTAAGCAAAATTGAAGAGGCTGCCTCGGGAGAAGCATAAACATTATATTACAGAGGCTGACATTAGTAATTCAGATGATAGCATAAAATCCTAATTTATTCAGAAAATGACATTTTATTTAGCCTAGCTCTGCAATTGGAAATTCTTCCAAAGACACATCCATACAGATTTCTTGCTCAGAGAAGGTAGAAGCATCTGACATGGCTGGCTGCTGCCAGCAGACCACTTCCAGGATTCACAGAGGATTTTGCAGAGAGCAGCGTGTTGGAAAACAAGAGGGAAGTCCTTTGTCATGAAATGCCTGTTCATTTGTCATGTTCCACTGTTCTGCCTGTTCTTCCCTTCTCGTCCATCATGCTTTTAACAACACAAGGCTTTGTGCCACTGCTCCATTAGCTTGGGATCCTTTTTCAAGCTGTTGTCACCAGGTTATTTTTCAGCAGTTGACACTGCCTATGAAGTGCTGTACCTGGAGGAATATTGTTTGCTGGATTTCTACAGAGAATAGGCAGGAATAATTTTGCAGTGCATCATTGAAATGTTAGAAAGTCTGCACTGATAGCAATGAAAACAACTGATTCATATTTTAATTGTTCTCCTCAACCAGCCTGTCAAAAAATGTCAACAATTTCTCACAGAAAAATCTGGTTCCATCCAAATAAAGTCCTATTGTGAGATTATTTCAATTTCATCACAATACACTTAGAAACACTAATTAATATTCCAGTACCTTCAACAACGCTGCAAGTTTTTGTATTTCTGATTTAATTATGATTCAATTTTTTTATAGTGCACATACACTATAAAGTAATTTTTTAATAGGAAAACTGAACTCTTTTCGATAGAAATAAAGACCTAAAGTCTTAAAAAACATTATTTTACCCAACCAAAATATTTTAAAATGTTGATGTTTTCTTAAATAATTGTTGTTTTTTTTAATTTATATTAAAAAAAATATTAAATAGGATTACTTTTTCTATATATTTGGAGTAACTATTCTCATCACAGGTCCAAGCCTTTGGTTGTACTAAGTACATAAGAGTAAGAAGAATGGACTATACAGTACTGTAAAGAGGAAAAAGACAAGTGCAGTGAAGTGAGACTACCTATGTCATGTTGCAGATATAACAACTGTGTATGAGTGACACGTCCACACTAAGAACATCCAGAAATCTGGAGTCCCACACTGTCCCTCTCTACCTGTGTCTACCTGAGGTTCTTCCTTTTTTATTTACAAAAAGAAAAAAAAGAAAAAAAAAAGAAAGAAGCCTATTTGCTTGAACTATATATGGGAGATTGACTAGAATTGTTCAATGAGAATCAACAGCAGATCAGACAGGAATTTCAGAAGTGTAACAGACTGTAGGAAGAATGTATTCCTTAAGCACAAACCTGAATGATTTACACACCAGAAAAGTGAGATTTCATTTGAGAAATAATGACAATGCTCAGTAGAAAAAGAGTACTTGAAATATTTTCATGTCTTGCTGTATAAAGCTTTTAATTTTACAATTTTCTGCCCAACCAGCAGTGAGTAGGGCTAAACTTTCCTAATGTAATTCCCTCTCTCTCTCCACAGAGCAGCTCCTGCACCTATTGACCAGTGCAAGGGTGCAGCTGGAGTTTCTGAAAATATCAGGTATGCACATCTACACTGTAAACAGACAGCACTGTGCCCATTACTGTTTTGCAGGCATGATCATTTAGAAGCCCCTGGCACTGTGCAGAGCTAACAGAGGCATGTTATAGAGAGCTGCTAGAGCTGTTGCTTTGGAGGGGTGTGAAGCAACCCTTGTTAATACACTTAACAGGGTACAGCTCGTCCAGCTAGTCTAGTTCCCTGCCCTGTACTTCTCCTTTCCTTCTCCATATTGAGAACACTCTGACAGCACAAAACTCCTCTGGAAAACCTTTCCTTATCTTTTTTTTTTCTTTCTTTCTTTTTTTCTCGGTGTCAGTGAAAGCCACATATATTAAGTAAAAGGTTTAGAGTCTATAATGAAAAGCAAAATATTTTTAGGCTAATTGTCTTTTCTGACAAATTTCCATCTTACCCCGAGAAACCTAGGACTTAACACAATTCCACAATTCTAAGGAGTTACAGTGTCTTTTCCAATTGCAGTTCTAGTTACTGCAGTGAACTCAGGAGGGCTCCTGGGGAAGTCATTGGTACTTGGAACATTTTCTTTTTTTTTTCTTTGGAAGCAATCATACCAGCTGACTGCAGGTTTCTCTGTTGGAAATGTGTTTTCTCTTTTTCCAGAATTCTGTTCCCTTTTTTTCCTTCTCCCTGGTGAATGGTACAAGCTAAGTAACTTGGAAAAGCTCCGAGCGCTGCGTTAGCCCTGGGCAGCTGGCACAGAGCAGGCAGGGAAAAAGCTCTGGGACTGCCTAAGCTTCCTGCTCCACTTCTGCTATTTTAATACCACAACTTATCATCACACTCCAGCAGGGTGACCCAGCT
Source organism: Ceyx cyanopectus (assembly GCA_013401355.1). NCBI lineage: Eukaryota > Metazoa > Chordata > Aves > Coraciiformes > Alcedinidae > Ceyx > Ceyx cyanopectus. The sequence goes on from VYZU01079483.1 coordinate 102,558, forward strand.
GGGAGATTTCAAGTGTCTTACAAGCGAAAGATCATCTTTATTTTGAACTGACTGATTGGAGGCCTTCTGAAAATAGAGCTGATGGAGTTTCAGTGTAGAAACTTTCCTGGCTAAAAAAAATCTCCCATTTTTGGAGAGAGCAGGTCTACGTAAGGGATGGGTTGAGCCAGGAGAAGTGAGGCTTTGGGAGGAACAGAGAGCAGCTGCCAGCTGCTGCAGGGAGGTCACAGTGAAGGCCAAGGCAGGCTCTTGGCTGAGCTGCAAGGGCTGAGGAGGAACAACAGCCATACCCTGGATCAGGGCAGGTGACAGCAGCAGAGTAGCAAAGGTCACTGTCAGGGTCATGAAGCTCTGGAACAGGTTTAGTGGCTAAGTTGTGCAGAGTCCTGAGCAGCCTGATCTGAACTCAGCTTACACGTGGCTTTGAGCAGAACATGAGGCTCAGAATCAGTCCGAGCAGATCCCTGATTCTATGGAAACAAGCTAAGTTCTCCATGCCTCAGAGGAGAATAAAATTACCTAAGATGTTTTATTTTGTGTATTGATCTATAAAAACTGCAGTCCCTTTGTCCCAAATGGTAATTAGTGACATTACAGACTTGTACATTTCAGAGTTTCTACAGATACTTTGACATGTCATGAGTTTTGAAGGAGACAAGGCTTAAAACTGGATTTGTAAGGAGCAGGTTGAGGAACTGAATGTTCTCAGAACTTACCCCTTAGTTTTTAAGCATCTTGGATGAAATGTTCTCTTAAGAAGTAATTCACTCATCTAATTTTATGAAAAAAAACTTGGGAAAGTGAAACAAATGGAATGATGTCTGCTGACTGCAACTTGTGGTTGAAGCCTAATTCAGGGGACAGTGCACAGAACCACACTGTTGTCCTTTTCTGTTCACTCAGAAGAAAATATTACTGCTTCCTTGTCACATCCATACAGATAATAAAATAGGGTCTCAAAGATCTCACAAGGCAAACCTCAGAAGGAAGTCAACTGGTCTTACAGTAATTCAAGTAAAAGGAATCAAACCCTGAATACTGGTGATGTGTTTATATCCACAATTGTTGGTATATAACTCTTGCCTTTAAATACTACTTGAAGAAAAACAACTAAATACTGTGTTTTAGCTGCATGGGTTGCCAGAGGGGAAATAAAAAGCATTATGTCACAGTTTTCAGAGGTCTAAATGTAGAGAGTTCGTAAAACTGTCAGTTATCATCCTGTTTTTGATGTTTTGGCTTCTCAAATTTGTCTCTCCTGTTTTTACTTAGATGCTTTTCAAATAGAAGTTATCAGTGCATGAAGGACACTGAATCCCACTGACTTCTAGTTATCTGGAAGTACAGGTCTGGCTAAGAATGAATTTGGAAATTCCTCAGAATTATAGGAAGCAAGGAAGGAAGAAACAAATGAAGTCCAGACATGTTCTGAGAAACTTCACTGAGTTGCCAAGAGGATGGAATTTACCCCTTGCAAATACCCTACCCAGTGCTACAGTGCAAGAGCAGTGGCTCAGGGCTAGCAGTTAACCTCAGCTCTGCATTCAGACACCTAGTCTAACAAGCATATTAAAATTAAAAAGCCCCAGCCCTCTCATTGGAATGTGCAAGTTCCAAGGAGTAAAAATTACATCATTTGTAATGCAGTGCAGTAATTACAACTGCAGTGGTTTGCCACTCTAATAAATACAGAATGCTAAGTACTGCTAATCTGGACTTACTCATTCAATTTCTCCCATCACTCGAGTCCACTGCAAACAACTCTGAGATCAATACTAACAAAACTGTCTTTGTGCTATCAGGGTCAGGCCTGCTGACATACTATTATATCTTAATTTTCCTGGACACAAAATCCAATGTAATTAGACATACTCTGGAGAAATTGTTTTATTTATTCCCTTAGTGTCATTACTATTGAGATCATGAGGGGAAAAAACCCAGTAACCTGCACGGCAGTGCAGTCAACAATTTACTATGGTTGCCTTCTAGCAATGTCATTTATTATTGTTTGAGAAGGCTCAAGCCAGTTCATACCAGTTACAAAACATTTCAGCCAATGTGAAAATTATAGTCCTCTAGGGCTTTCACAAAAAAAAAAATCAAAAAAAATTATATGCATTCAACTATTCCTATGTATATTTTCCACAGTGTCATATAGAGCTATGCAATCTTTAATTGAAGCAAATCATTCACTAAGCATTTGTTATCAAACACTATTCAGGAACCATAGTTTTTATTAGTAAGTCCAAAATGTAATAAAAATTTGCAATAAAAATCACACCAGTTAATATCAGCCTTTTATTTTCTTATGCTAACCATTTCAAATAACATGATTCATATTTTCTAAAATGCTTTATACTACATCAAGAAAAATTTGAAATAATGCATTCTGAAAGCAGTACCTAAAAAGATTTTGATTTCTTGCTGGAGTGGATGCCCATTTTTCAGAAGAAAATGATAGAACACTTTAGTGAATCTAATAAGAGAGTATTATGAATGACTAGTAGACCAGAAAGCTTGTTTCTAATGCTACAGACAAAAGGCATGTTTAACCTGATAGTACAAGATTTTAGTTCCTAATTTTTCTATTATTTCTGAACTCCCCAGAAATTGTTCCTTCTGTGGGGACAAATGAACATCTTGAAGAGAAAACCTTCCTTCTGCACAGGCCAAAGCAAAGTCTCACAACATGATCCTGTACAAAAGTCTGACAAAGCTCACTCCAGTGCAATGTTTACTAGGCATCTCTAGCTCACTAGCTTGCCTTCTCCATCACCTTGTGTAAATTCCCCAGGACACTAGAGCACAGCATTGGCTCTTCTTGCCTCCTTTTGCCTATGAAATGCAAATAAAACCACTGAACTTTCATTGTACCAGGAAAGTGAAATGTGTATTTGCAGGGAACTAAACTTTTTTGGTTACCAGTAAAATGGACTGGAAGATATGTCAGACTGAGTCATGGCTCTACCATCCTGATCAGACTTCCAAGTGGGAAATTCCAAAGGACTGAAGAGGGGACTTTGTGTCTAACTCCACACTGTCACCACATGAGGGTCAGACTAAACAGGCAAGATCCCCAAAACACTGGTGTGCCCAATGTCTAAATGGTAGGGTATAAGCAGCAGGCTAGAGACAAAACCCAGGATGGCCTGTAAATAGCCAGCCCCAGTGGCTCCCACACATCCAGCTGCTGGGCTTTGCTCTCCAGTCCCTTCAGAGCTGCCCAGCAGAGAAAGGATTTAGACCTGCACAGTTACTGACACAAGCCAAGCTCAGAAGCACTCCTTGACTGCTTCATTGCTTCAAAGCCAGCAGATTTGTGGAGTGACTTAGAACCTAGAGGAGTGCTACTCGGATCACTGTAGACTGATGCAAAATCCCCATTATTCTAACAGCCTCCCTCATTAAATAAAATCACAGTATTTTGTCACTGGAAAGAATTCTTATAATAACAAAGTGACTCTTACAGCTCTGCATTAGAGTTACTCTCAACCTTGCCCTTAATATTCTGAAAGCCATTACTCTAGATTTACCTAAACAAACTAGTGTTAGACATTCTGAGCTGAATCATCCACACTGTCTTACTTCTCAAATGACATTGGCAGTTTTTAGAGTGAGTATATAACTTGGAAAAACACCATCTATCAATCACTGTTATCTAAAAGCATGAATTAACATAAGAATAACATTTCAATATTAGGCACTACAGAGTTTTCTTTTTCTCTTGGATATAAAAAAATGTTAGTAGCAACCTGGGTTTTTTTTCTCATTCTATCTAAATAAATAAACCCAGAATGAAGTAAATTAATGACTTGCATGACAGTAGACTAAGCAGAAAAAAAATCAATCACTCTCATGGGATTAAGTAGAGCTTTAAGTTGACCAAGGTTGCTTACCTTTGAGGATAAATTATTTTCTAAAAGAGACAATCTCCAAGACTGTGAACAAGCAAGTTGCTTTTAACTAAATGGAAGCAAGGTTTACAATTTATTGGATTTGTGCTTGCTATCTAATGTGGTAACAATGAAGCATAGCTAAACATTTTAATGAAATTAAACAGAAGGCATCTTTGATTTGCAGAAAGTCAAACCAAGGCAATTTTACTCGGAGCTAGAGCTGCAATGTGGAGCAGACACCCTTAGAAAGTCTCTTCAAAAAGTTTCCTATTTGTTTGTTTTGTTCTTAGCTGTAAGTTTCTGCTTTTGTGTTTCTGCAACAGTGCTGGTGGCAGGAACAGCAGCCGTGACAGGCAGGTGTGGTGGCACTGCAGAACATCCCATAATCACCTTGCTGGCTCCATGTGTGCAAACATACAGGTCTGTGTGAGCCAGTGTGCACACATGTCAATTGAGAATCTGGGCCAAGAATACCCTAAATCATTCATGTTACAGGTGATAATTTTTTGCAGTTATATATATCTATATCTATATTCTGTAAACTGCAGAAGTCACTCATTACAGGACTTCTCTAACTGACTATTCTGCTGGTGACATTACAAACACAAAATATTCCACCCATTTTCCTCAACAACCTGATTCACTGCTGTGTATACAATGCTACAAACAGCATTTGACAGTAGCACTGCAGTTAGAAAACTACACCTGGACTTTTTTCTCCCCTCTTTAAAAAAGATCCAAAATACTGGAAAATTAATCTGAATTAGCTTGCACAGGATTGACACAGCAGCTCTCAGTGAAACAACCTTCTCCTATGTAAAATATATATTTTTTTACTCTCTATAACACATTTATAGTTGAAGATATTCAAATTTAAGTTAATAACTCATCCCAACAGACAAGCCAAGTAAAGACAGCCCATGTTATTTGCAAGCATTGGACACAGGGCTGATGCTCACACAAACCTGCACCTTCCTTTTTCAAATAGGGAAGCCTAAAGATCTTTGATTTTGTTAGGATGCTGCAGGATGGTGCCAGCAGGAAACTGATAAGGAGTCTAACTTGAAGGTGAAGGAGTAAATAACTCAATAATGATTTAATATTTCTTTAACAGCATAGGTATTTTTACCAGCCAGACACCGTGTTCAGAGGAATCCTTAGAGAGTTTCAAAACCTTCTTCAATTCATCAATCTTTATCATCCTAACAAAACCATATTTGATTCATCTCTTATGTTAACCAGGCCAAATCTGATTCATTCACAAACAGCTGGTGCTTCCATGCTTTTCCATTTTCTTTCAATGATCATATGTCCTGGTGGGAATAACATCTTAGCCAGATTTCTGAAATGAGTACAATCTTTCTCTCTCTCTCATGCATATTCAGAATTTGTATTTCCGTGTGAAAATATCACTTGGATTCATGCACATGAAATTTCTCAGACTCAGCCTTTGAGCTGAGCTATTTTCTGGAATTGATGGTAATTGTCTATAGCTGCTGGCAAAGCTTCACTGCTGTCCAGCAAGTCCCCAGATTCACACTAGTAAGAATCAGAACCACTTTCTCTGTCCAGTTGTCACAAGGATGGACTGAGGAATCAGAAAAAGAGAACAGTCTTTAATCTCTAGGGGAGAAAAATTGTCATCACCTTATATATTTCCACTACAGATTTTGCCTAACCTCACAATAAATGCTAGACTTGAAGCAGAAAAAACCTGCAATAAATTCTTAATATCATTAAACATGAGAGATATCCAAATCTTGGTTCAGGAAGGGACACACAGAGGAGGCATTCAGACAATTTAGATGCAAGAATGAGACTGCACTCCTTAAAATTTAATTTAAGTCCTTTAAATTTCAAAGGCTCACAATACTGGAGATTTTTCTTTTTTATCTTTTCACAGGTAGATCTTACAGTTGGTGCTACTCTAAGGATTTGTTTATAAGGATAAATGTAGCAGGCCAGTGCTTCCCAACAGAAGAGCAATAAATACAAGCTACAAGCCCCAAGAAAGGTTTAGCTGTTCCCCAGGCAGAGTTAAACTTACCACAGTAAAGCATTACTGTATTTCACTTCTGCAGATGCCAATTTTTCAGTCCAGCCTAAGCATTTTTCCCTATTTTCACATGCCCTGCTCATAAGTAACAGCTGTCAGGATGCAGTTTGCATGAAGTTAATGCCTCAAGCTTTGCCTCTGCATTTTTGTGTCCAAGCATAAGTAAATAAAGCAGCAGCTCCTTCAGTTTTCAAAGCTGATGGCCAAACACGACTTGAGTCACTCTAGCACAGTTCACAGAGGACCATTCTTACTGAAATGCTGTTGCACCAGCCTGTACCAGTGACCAGTTGCCCATGGCCCACCCTCACCCAGCTGGATCCATTGTCCACATGGTGACAGCTCTCCATGTTCAGGAAATAGGGCTGTGATGATTTCAGTGTGTTTTCTTCCAGAGGCTTTACTGTAACCATGACTATAGTTCACTAGTTGGCAAATGCTTTCACTGTTATTAATCAGTTAGTCATTAACCTTCTTAATATCAAGGGCTGTCACCATGAATTCTAAATATTTGAACAAGCAATATAAAGCAGACAATAGTGCTTATGCTGCAAGAAAATGCTGCACTGCTTACTATACACACAATGACCCCATTGGGCTGTCCTGGATTCTTCCTATTATTTTATTTGCAGTTTTACAATGTTACTTAATTGAACTTATTCTTTTCATAGAACAAGCAGTGCAAAACCTAAAGGGAAAATCTGATTTTAGCAGAGAACAGGAATAGTAGTGTTGCAGTTACACCAGACATTAGTATTTATGTTTTAATAAATACTAATATTATTATTAATATTTTAAATA